>VXAD01006264.1:33226-89836 GCA_013399195.1 Dicrurus megarhynchus | reverse complement strand
TGTTTGATAATAAAAAAAAAAAAAAAAAAAAAAAAAAAAAAAAAAAAAAATCAATAAGTCAATATTTATACACCCACTGGTGAAATAAATCCCGCCCTCCCCAAGAAGAAGGACATAAAATGAAGTGATTGAAACAGGATTTCATGGAAGGGGACTTTGTTGGCTTATTTGTTTTCAGAGTTTGGGATACGATTGGGATTCTTAAAAAAAAGAATTATTGTAATTTGAATGCAATTGTACTGTTCAGAGCCCATCAGAGCAGCTTCACAGTGGGACCTGTCACTGAGGGTCAAAAAAAAAAAAAAAGGGGGTGCAATGAGATGATCTTTAAAGGTCCCTTCCAACCCCAAACCATTGTATGACTATGTTCTGTGATTCTGTGATATTTCAGAAATATAGCCAAGGGGGTAAAGTCCTCATTTGCAGCATCCGGTGGCATCACTGTAGAGGAGCCTTTGTACAGACCAAATCGGGACATTTTTGTTCCCATTTCCCATTCTCCCAGAATCTGTGGCATTGAAGAGCCTTGTCACGAACCAGAGTTAGCTCAGGGTCAAGTTTTATACTCCAAAAACCAAAGAAAAAAATGCTGTTTACTGTCCAATTTCTTAGAAAACAGTCAAATCCCTCTTCACATGGAACTTCTCATTTGTGTATCATCAGCAAACTTTTCCACTGGCAAACTCACCATAGGTAAACAAAGTTTATGCTTTATCAGTGTAATCTCCCTTCATAGCCAGCCTGAACACCTGCCCTGCTTCTGTTATATTGCTTTTCTCTGACTTTTCTTCATTATGAGCTAAGATTAAGCTATTTCTTGTTTAGCTTTAAAAGGGCAACTTTTAACCTCATTCTACTGCTCAGTGTATCTTGAGATGCTCTTCTCTGAACAGCTCTGACTCTTTTCCTATCAAACCCCACATTTAGCACACAAACTAGACCAAAACTCACTGTAAAATTTGCATTAATCAGTTACATCTTCTAAAGCCTTGAATAAGTAACAATGCTGTGCTAATATTCTTGTCAGTGGCTGTGCCCTAGGCAGGGAGCAGGTACAGTATTTGCAGTGTGGTGCTGATGCCGTGCATCTGACACTTCATTACTAAAAGGCCAACGCAGCTCCAGTCATTAACTGATGTGGGTAACGAGGCTCTCACCTCTGCCTTCCTCGAAACAACACAGAACACCCCAAACAGCCATCCTCTGGTGAACAGGTCATTAGCACAAAAAACCCCTCACTTTGATGCCCCTAAGGTGCCTTTCATCATCACATCCTAAAAGCACTTTGCAATGATTGCTGGGATCCTTGATTCATCACCCACCCAAGCAGCTTTCCTTAACTCCCAGCTGGATGCACAGAAAGCTGCAGATACAGAAAGGGCTAATTCTGAACGAGAGCGTTCTCTGGGAGCTGCATTTATCACCCCAACTTCAGGAAGTAAAACCAGACCATTTGTAACTTGTCCCATCCCAATCCCAGCGAGAAGCAAAGCAAGGAGAGCTCAGGAATCGATGCCCCCCCTCCCCTTGACACCACTGCTCTGTGGAGGAATTGGAAAACTCTCCTGGTCCTATTGACATATTCAGCAAAGGGACCTTGTGCTGAAAATAAAGTTTCTCTGTATCCTTCACCCCTTCATCCTGAGCTGGTTTTTACTTTTTTTCCCTGACATGCCATTATTAAACAACAGCAGCAAACTAGCTTCTGGGTAAAACTTCCCCTAAAGTAGTTGAAAGACAGCAAGAAATGCCAAGATTTCTATTTTCCTCCTTTTTTAAAGAGGAAATAACATTAAATATAAATATTTGTAAATAGCACTGATTAGCACTTTATTTTATAGCTTTGATTTTTTTAAACTATTTCTTTTTTTTTTTTTTAGTCCAACAAAGACCCCCTTTCCCCATAGCAATGCTAGGGGGGAACTCTGCTGAAAATTATAGATTCCAGAGTTTGCAAGAGAACCACAAAGGCTTAAATATAGTTATTGACATTCCAAACACCCACTGAAGGCTTAATCTTCCCTTGGCCAGAAATAACCACACAAAGTGAAGGTAGAAAACAGACATCAAACCAGCTCAACCAGGGACAGCTGATTACTGCAGTGGGGCACAGAGGGATGCCCTGCTCCCCCCTCCTGTCCCTGTCTACAGAGGACACTGAAGGGGCTGATGCTGTCATCCTGCTGGTTTCCTTAGGGGATTTATCCCCCGTAACGAAGGGCTGTACAAGTTACCCCCCTTTCTCCAAGAAAGGATGCAAAGGAGCTCCTGTCTCTGCTGTGGGATTCAATCCCTGTGTTCTGCATTTTTAATGCTTTTGTGCTGCTTGCAGTAATCACACGAGGGCAAGGACTCCGCACACCCGGTGGGAAAGGTGCAAAGCCTTTATTGCACATCAGAAATTCCCTTGAATACCAGCACCTAACAGGATATCCCATCCTATAAACAGCAAAGATGTTCACCTCAGTGTCCCCCACTCACCTGGGGCAGTGCACAGACACTGCCTGTTATGGTGATAGGTAAACAATACCCTAGAAGGTCACTGCCTACAATTATCACGTCTCATAGGTCCAACACTGCCCAGAAACCCCCAGTCCTCTCTCAGCCCATCCCTGGTGACCTGGATGCACTCCCAGGGTCACCCCCAGGTCTGAGAGAGGCTCTCTCTCTCTGGCCTTCAGGGCCTGTCTCTCTTCCAGCACACAGTGCACCCCCACAGCTGCTCCCAGACCGCGTGGGTGCACCGCACCCCCCTGGGGACCCGTGGCAAAGGTGCTGGAGGGAAGGAAAGCTCTGCAGAGAGAGATGTGACACTCCTTGGAATTAGCAAACGCCTTGACAGCTCTCCCCCATCCCTGTCTGCTCACAGGCTGTGCCGGGAATGGTGCTGGTGGGCAGCAGACTTCACACCCCAACAGCTGCAGCCTGTGTGTCTACAGAGATGCTAAAAGGGTTAGAAAAGGTGAACTATCTCTAGGGTGATGTCAAGGAGCCTCCTGAGCATCATTCCCTCTGAGGGATCCTGGATGTGTCCACGTGGCTGTGGCTGAGTACACTGTGAGCAGGGCCCCGGTGATTTATGGGCTGTCCTGCTGCAGTGCTCACACAGAGCCCCCTCAAACCCACAGCATGACCTTGTGACAGCCTGGGAAAGGCAGGGAGGAGCCCGAGGTGGAAGCAGCAGCAAGGACCCGGGTCACTGTCACAGGCAGAGACTGATACAGAGCTTGGGAGACAAAGCACAGAACCATCATCAACAACCCAACCCAACCCAACCTAATCTCCTCTTTCATTTTCATTGCCTCAGCAGGGGAAGTCCCCATCGCTGTCCCCACAAATGACAGGGTGTTTCTTGTGGGGATGGGGAAGGTTGTTCCACCTGGGCTGCCTTTGCCCCGGGGCACTGCACACCATCACCCTCACTGCAGTCAGGGCAGTGGTTCCAGTGCTACAAATCACAACAGGCTGGACCACAAACCCCCATTCAGACCAGAGCAAGGGGGTTCATGCAAAACCCACAGCGAAGCTTTTAGGACTTGTAGGAATAAATTGCTGACTGCAGGAATCTGTTTCACAGTCACATCCTGCCCCTCTCCGTGGGGCTGTAGGGATCAGAAAGTCCAAGAGAAGATAGGTAGACCAAGGCTGGGTGCACTCCATGGCAGACTGGGAGTGTGTGGTGCATGAGGGTCATGGCTATGAGGAAAGCAAGTTCAGGCAGGCTTAAATTCCCTCCACTTGTATTTTTTCCATCAGGAGATGTTGCCTTTGCCTTGGCACTGGACAGCACGGTTGTACCTGCACCTCGTGGCACTGACCCCCTGCCAGCAGCCTGTGGGATTCCATCTCTGCTCCGTGCAGGGGTGTGTTCCCGTGACAAGCTTTGATGGGAGCAATTCTCCAGCTGGCCCACAGGGTAGACAAAAAGCTTTTGTCACAAGGGGAAGGTCGGAATTAACCCTTCTCTGTAGCCAACTCCATGGCATGTACGCCCAGGAAATTTGTCACCTAGCAGCATGGCCCTGTGCCCATCCCAGCCCCTCACTGACCCTCGGAATCACAGGTGGCATCTGCAGCCCCAGACACAACCGAGAGGCTGATGTAAAACTTCTGAAGAAAGGAAGCTGGGAAGCAGAGACCTTCCCAGGAGAAGTGTGGTACCAACATCCAGATCCCGTGGCTACAGCAAATGCTTGGTGCTCTCATTAACAAGAGTGATCAAATAAATCTCCTTAAATCTGGAAGAGAGAAAGTAAATGGAGTAAAAGCTAAAACTGAGAGGGCCGGTTATTGAAAACAGCAGTATTATACTTACTTGTTTCTCCTCTCCTGTGCACCAGCTTTTGTCCACTGAATAGCTACAGAATTCACTGGCATTATTCCTAATTTTACAATGATTTGGAAGAAGAGGAGACAAAGGCAAGCAAACAAAGCTAATTGCCTTCAGTGTTTTGTTTATCTGGGTTTTGTTCAGCCAAACAAAGAGGACGTTCAGGTCCAAGCTGACTGTGGAGCCACAGATCTCTTTTGCTTGGCTGGTCTGTTTAAAAACAGTTTGCAATTTTGGCATCCAGCATCTTCAGCAACTACCACTTGCAACTACTTTCTTATCTCCATTTGGTCACTATAGAAACTCTGGTCACTCCAGCTGCTATTACTACAGATTAATCAAGCTTGCAAAGCCCCTCCAAAAAAGCAGGAAGTCCTCCATGAACCAATCCCTTGGTCATAAAAAGAACAAAGCCAGCAGGAGATTAATCACTGGATGCTATTTCCAATGCAAAAGTCCTAGCAGGAAAAGTCCCAATTTTAATAACAAAGCTATGCATTGTCACCCATCCATACCAACAGACTTTTGTTCTTGGAGCCAGGGAAGAACACACTGAGCACAAATGTAAATAATATGGCAGGGAGAGCGTGCTGCTGGCAACAGCCCCCCAACATGGACTAAAGGAACCACAACCAACCAGTTCTGCCAGCTCTGGTTGCCTTCCCAGCATCTCAGATTTCCCAGCGCAGTCTGAGGGAGGCACAGCAGGATTTCCAGGCACCAGGCAGAGGAGAAAAGCAAGGAAGAGGAGTCTGGAAAGGCAAATCTGGCCTGCTGTGGTTGCTACAGTTGTTTGACTGCAGATGTGCCAAGAACTGAGGTCTCCTATACCTGTAAGACCCTAAGAGAGATTCTAACAAAAGATCACCAGATGTTAAATATGCTGGTGAGAAACAGTCACAGGTATCTCCACAGGTCTCTGCAGGTGTGTCTCAGCACTGCAAGGTGGGACTGGAGAGCCTTCAAGGAGCTACACAAAAGAAAAAGGAGATTCCTAACAGTGTCACCTGTCCCAAAGTGCCAAAGCCAGCAGGATGCAGGGCTTGGGAACAACCTGTTGTGATGCAGAGCATCAACAGCTCGGTTTGGTCCTTACATCTCCTCAAACAGAGAGCAGTGGTGCAGGATGCGTTCTCTGTTACTAATTCTTAGAAGTGTGCAAGAATAAAAGTTTTGTAAGTTTTCTGGGCTGTGTGTAACATCATCCTATTCAGAGGAAAAAAAGGTGTTGGCAGTAATTTGTATTTCTAGAAGGAAAAATGAAAAAGTCAAGTTTGAGAACCTTGCTGTGCTCACTGCCTTGAACACCTTCTTCAAAATGATTTAATGTTTCAAGTTACATTGGGATCTTGGGAATAATTTGTAAAAGTTAGGCTCCTGGAGGCTTTTATGTTCCTAGTGTACCACAGGCTGCCCTGTGACATGAAATGAAGAATGCATTTGGATTAACCTTGTGCAGTGTCCAGGACAGACAAGGAAAAGGTGCCTGACCAGCTCAAGGCTTGTTGCTCAGTAACCAGAGCTGTTACAGTGCTGATTCTACAGGAATTTGCCATTGATCCTTCCAGCTCAACTATAAAAAGACACTTTAAAAAAATTGTATTTAATTTATATTATTATTTTTGTTTGCACAGGCCATTCTTAGAGTGGGCTCACAAGGAGAACGGGAAGGTAAGAAACAAGGAGAAGCAAATACAAACAGTTTGGGAGGGACCCTTTGGAAATCAGGCAAGGTTCAAAGCTTTCTCTTTCAAGTGCCCTTCACTCTCCTCACATCAGGGAGGGAGCACAGAGGAATTGGGTCACTGAATCCAGGGAAAAGTAAAACAAGCAAATCTCAGCTGAAACACCCAAGGCTGGCATGTCACGATCCTGTTTCCAAGGGGTGAGTTTCTGCTAAGCTTGACTGAAATGTGAGCAAGATGGGCTTTAAATAAACTAAGGGGGTGGAACACATTAAATCCTGCCCAACTTGCTTTAAATATCAAGGAATATGAGAAAGAAAAATTGGGTGCAAGGCATTGGATAACCAGGCCCCCATTTTGCATTGGGATGGAAGCCAGGAGGGGAAAGGAGAGCAGCAGTCCACTCTAAAGTCATGTTGAACTCAGACCTGCATTTGACAAAGGGTTTTTGGGTCTTTGGTTAGTTGTAAACCAGCTTAAACCCCAGCTTTCAGTAACATATCAGAAATTAAGCTCTTAATCTCTGTTTCTACACACAGAGGCAGACACACAAATGCCAAAGATTTTGAAAATGACTGGGTCAAGGTGCTTCCACTTTTGTAACTCTACTTGTGATCCCAGAAAAAAAAAAACCCTGTTTCCAAAACCACTCCTCATCTGCATCCAGAAATTCTCCTATTCATAGGAAAGGGTTTCCTACTCCAAAAATTAATAATTAGATACACTAAGATGTTAGATACACTAAGATACCCATCTTCTCTATTTATCCCGTTTTTTCCTTCTGATTGTACAACATTGATAAAATGATGCTCAGTGGTTGTCAATCAATCTTATAATTTGAGATTCCTCCTTTTTCTCTTACATGAAACTGGCACAAAAGCATAGTGTTTCAGCACAAGCTAAGGTTACTGTCATTTCCAAGATTGTTGCCAAGGTGATGCTCTCTTCCCTCCTTACAAATTACTCCCAAAACAATTCGATGCTCCCCTGCTTTGACTGGGGGGGGGGCATGAACACAGCAACTGCCTTGAAAATGCCTTGGCTGGGTTTGGAAGATCCCTGCTCCTGGCTTTCCTCCCTCCCTTTAGCCACCAGACAAACCCAGGCTCTGGAACGAAAGGGACTTTCACACAAAACAGCAAATCCAGCTCAATTTTCCACAGTCTGTGACTCTGGCTGCCAGCCTGTGGTGCTACTGCTGGACCTCCCGTGCTGGATGCGCTCTGGGTGTTTGATCCTTGCAAACACAGCCTGCTGGCAAAAGCAACAGCATTTCACACTGTTCCACTCTGGGACAGATCCAGGGGGTCACCTCAGACTATCAGGTGCTCTCACTGTCTCCATTTCAGCCTGACACTTCCCAGGTGTTTCCTCAGGATGGGGCTTGCCAGTTGCAGGATCTGCAAGAGTCTTCCTGGTTAGAGCATCTCAGAGCAAGCACTGAGAGGGATTTAGCAGAGTTCAGAGATCCGATGGCAAGAGACATTCACAATGGGTTTGGGAGGCTCAAAATAGACCTTGCACCTTCTCCCTGGACTTGCAATACCTGGGGTTGCTTTAACAGATGCCTCTTCCTCACTTCTGCATCATTGTGTTAACTTTTTTCATATTACTCACATCTTTGCCCCACATCCTTTGAATTGCAATAGATTTCTTTATTTTTAACATGCTTTTATATCACACACACCCCCCAACAGAAATTATTAATTTCCTTAGGACATGTGTGCATACAGCAAAGTATATTCCCACTATATTGCACCAAAAGAAGCCTCGTCTGGTCCAAGATCCTTCTATTATTCCACACATTATAGAAACTCCAAGCACCTAACTGGGACCTCTTTGTGCTCAAGCTGGAGAGGTGCAAAGAAAACATTCCCAGCACTCAAAACTTCCCAATTGAAATTTTGAAGAAAAGGAAGGAAAAGAGCCCTGAGGGGACACTAACTGCAGCTCCTCACATAAGCCACATCTTTCACATCCCACCTCACTTCCCTTCCTTACGGATGAAGCAACCTTAGGAACAACCAAAGACTTGGACAAGCTGAGCAAGCCCTGCACAGCAC
The DNA here is from genome assembly GCA_013399195.1 of Dicrurus megarhynchus. Taxonomy (NCBI): domain Eukaryota; kingdom Metazoa; phylum Chordata; class Aves; order Passeriformes; family Dicruridae; genus Dicrurus; species Dicrurus megarhynchus. The sequence continues at coordinate 81,758 of VXAD01006264.1, read as the reverse complement.
ATTTTTAGTGCACTAAGCAAAAGAAACTCTCATTATAACCCCTTCAGGCCACTCAAGTATCACATCACAGTGAGTATTCCCTCTTTTAACATCAGTATGGCAGCCTTTACACACATCAGCCATGTGCTGAAGGGAAAAAGTTCCCTCAAATCTGCCTATTTATTTTTGGAAAGGGCCTGACAGAACTATCAGCTTCTATCTTTGACCCACTCTCCTGGGGAAAACCTTATTCACAGTAACCAGAATATTTGAAGAACACCAACAAAGAAGAAATCAAAACCAGTAAAATATAAAGCCAGAATTCATTCCAGCATCACAGAAGTTCTGGTGCTGGGGACAGCAGGGGTGCCACAAAGCCATAAAGCTGCAGGCAGTCACAGCACCTTCTGCAGAGCTTGTGATGGAGCTCGTGGCTTCACCACGGGTTCACTTATTGTGGAGAGAAGCATGGAGTTCATCCATGATTCCTTGTCCTTTGCACATTCCTCCCTCCCTGTTCCAAATTAGGGAGCTTCTGCTCACTCAGCAGAAATTAGACTGGTTTGCTTTATGAAAAAATAGGCAATTAGGAGCCTCTGCTTTTGCTTCTTGCGAGCCAGGTGAGAACAAGAGTAGAAAGCAGAGAGGGAGAGTTGGAGAGGTACAGGAGTTTCCAGGCATCCAGCTTCCACTGCTAGCAAAGGTGTCCCTGGCAAGCACCAGGACTTCTTCCCTGCACAGCACCTTTTCCAGGCTCAGTTACCTGTTCCTGTAGCCGTCGGAGAGCAGCAGGCTCCCTTCCAACTGTCTGTGGCTGGCAGAAAGAGGAAGGGGACGTGGAAGCCCCCTGCAAGGCTCCTGTCCCTGCCTCCTGCTCCCTGACCCCTGGGGATGCTGGAGCACCCATCAGGCTTTTTCTGATCCAAGTTGGAAAAAGCTCTGTCCATTTTTGGTGCAGAGGAGGAAAGAGCTTCTGGTGCTGCCAGCGTTCCTCTCCTGTACAACTGCTCTGTGGTGTGTGGAGTGTCCAAAGCTGCAGTTTTAAGGATATACAGGGGGGTTTTACACCCTAATGAAGGTGAGAAAGCAGCACAGTCCCAGGAGAAAGAGGAGTGGAGAAAGCCAGGATCTCATCCAACTTTCCATTTTAGAAAAGCAGAATGCCATATTTCTCCTTGAAGGACACAGGGGGATAAAGGTGTTTGTGAACTTTGAGATTTAATCAGCAATTTTGAAAATAACCAGAAAAATAAAGACAATAACTCAATCCACAGGAAAGTACCAGCTTGCTCAGGGGAATTTTGAAGTACTTAAGCAACTGTAAAAACTCTACTGTAGAGATCTAGGCTCCTCACTAGAAAGCGTCATTCTTATCCCAGATATCGAATTCCATCCTTAAACTGCAAAAATATGAACCTGTCTTTACTTATAAAGGACTGTCTCTTGTTAGCAGTTGGTTCCTAAACTTGCCATGAACTAGAAATGATTCAAACATTGTCTTGAGGGTTAAAAAAAAAAAAAAAAAAGATTATTTGATGGTCCTATCTTAATATTTTATTACTTTAGCAGACTTCAATTAAGTCTTCAGACAAAGGGAAGTGTTTTAGGATTCCTCCTCTATTCCCTATGAAAGGGAACTGGAAATGCCCTCACTTTGCCAAGACCTGATTTTCTGCCTTTTCTCCCATCTGCAGCCACTCCCCACCACGACAGAGGCAGCCCGGGCATCCAGAGGGACACAGAGGCTCCCAGGTCCTCATGGATAATGAAGCTTTAGCCATGGGTGCCCCCTTGTGCCTTGGTGAGTAATTCAGCACAAGCGAGGGAGTCAAAATGGACCTTAAAGCTCATCTCATCTCCCCTTCAGAGGGAAAACAGAATATCCTGGGGGGTTGGACTTAATGACCAAGGCCAGGTCAGACGGGACTTGGAGCACCCTGGTCTAGTGGAAGCCATCCCTGCCCATGGCAGGGGGGTTGGAACTGGATGAGTTTTAAGGTCCCCCCAGCCCAAATCATTCCACAATTCTGTGATCCAGCTGCACCATGGCTGATGCACACATTGGGGTGAAGATGGGCCACCCTCCAGTCAGTGGCAGGACTACACGAAGGCTGTGCCTTTCTACCTCTCTCTCAGCAGCATCGTTCAAGCTCTCTGGCATTTTGGCACAACTAAAGATGGATTTTTCAGCTTCCACCACTTGGCAGCTCATTGCTGGGGGCTGTTTGTCTCTCTCCTGCTATTTGTGCTGCAGAAGGCCAGTCCTATCACTCCTAATCTGCGCTGCTCTGAATCTCACGGCAGAAAGGGGCAGAGTCACTCTGTGTCTCTGAATCCAACAACAGTCACTTCACTGCTGAGCCTCAATCAATACTTTAATGGGCCTAATTTTCCAGCTTTTGATCAAAATGCCTTTAGAGCAGCACATCTTCAGATACTGCCTCTGGCATTCCAAAATAAGCAGAAAGAACAAGATAACCTTTGTGAGGCTTCTCTCCCTACAATTTATAGCTGAATCTACACAAGCTCATTTTTACTTTCTCCTTAACCCAGTCTAGTACATGAGAGTTGAGCAAAGCTGGACGTGAAAGTGGCTCCCAACTTCTCAATTTGCTTATTATCTTTTTGGGAAGGCATGGCAGTTTCTTCATCTTAGAAAAGATGAATGGATATTTTGTCTCTGGAACACCCCCACAGGATGCAGATTCAACATATGAAGTCCAAGCTAAATTTAGCTGCGAACAATTACACAAGTCAAAGGGTCTGGCTTTGGGATTTCAGTGAAGGCACCAAAAATATAGAAATACTCTAAACTCCCCAAAACTATTCTCCTGGTGTTTGAATCCCTCAGTACAGACAAATCAGGGAAACAGTGTCAGGTAATTTTAGGTTGTTTTTATAATTCATTCAATATTATCCAAACAGGCTTCTTTTAAGCCATTGCTAAAAAAATTAGTATTTTTTCAAGAGTCACTAACAAAGGTTAATTCTGTTGAATACAGATATTAAAATGCAGTTATTTCTCTCTCATTGCCAAAGTTACTGCATGTTTACATGGTTTTGGCTGCTTTGGGACTTGGCAGAACCTTACCAGGCTTCATTGCTTTAGTGCAAAAGGTGCAATGAGAAGTTTTGGGAAACTAGTTCCAAGATCCTTTTAGTCAATACCACCATCCTACAGGATAAACTGCTTCCCCCCTTCAGAAATGTGGAAATGCCAGTGGTAAAGATTCCCAGTGGTTTGCACCGGGTTTGTGGCACAGTCAGACTGTTCTTGTAGCCAACACCAGTGCTGAGAAGAGACAATGCTCGGGGTACCATAAATGCCCACGTATTTCATGTTGAACCAAAACTTTCTGATCAATTTTCAAAGTTTGTTTCAGAAAAAAATCTGAAATACAAAAAGGTAACTCATCAGTGAGCAAAGGCTGGGGAAAATGTCCTGGGTTTGCTTCAGCTTTTTCTTCTCCAGCTAAAAAGCACTTAGAGTTGGGCACAATTCATAAGTACCTTTGGTTGACCTAAAGTGAAAAACTTTTAGCATGTAAATAATTCATCTGGAACTTCCTGCCCAGTTCTGAAATTACACATCTCCAGAGTTATTTTTCACAGTGCAGGTGGACAAGCAGCAAGGAAGCAGCACCTGTGGGGGATTCTTTACTTCCTACACACAAGACTCTGGACCTGCATCGGCAGCAGTATCATTTGCCTGGTGCTTTGGCTTCAGGTTAGGGTCAATTCCTGAGGCAAAGCTGATGCCTGAAGCACCCAGAATTCACATTTATTTGCATCTCTCCTGTTTGGCAAGGACATCAAAGCTATTCAGTAAATCCACATCACAGGTTCCCCTTCCACAAAGAACAAACCATGTTCTGATATTTGCTCTTTCTCCCCAGAAGAGCAACATCAGCTCAGGGGACTGGGGCATCAAAGGGGTGACAAGATTGTTCACGCATTAACAGTTGAGTACTTTGAAGCAATTTTGGAGATGTACACATGGATTTCTGGTCCTGATTAAAATTAATGAAAGGTTTGTATCTAAATGCCAATGCTGCCTCAGAAACCTCACTCATTATGGCTCAGAAGTTGCCTCTGTCATACAAAACCTCTCAGGATGATTTACAAAGTTGTATACGAGTTAGTCATGTTTCAAGTCACAATTATTACCTAAGGTTAAATTACATACTGGGGGGAAAAAAGAGGAAGAAAGGGCTTCAGGACAGACAGATGGAGCAGAGTTACTAAAGGGGAGTGCAGTATTTTAGGGGCTAAGGCATCAGTAGCACATGGGCTTAAGAAAGCAAAGAGCACAAAAACAGCTGGACTGAGCACAGCAGAGACAGCAGGGACGCCTCAGATCCCAGTGCTCAGATTTTGTTTTAAAGTTCATAGGGCCAAAAAAGAAAAGAAACAGCAACAGGAGTAGTGCAGCCAGCCCCTCTCACACTCAGGCACAGAAAGTACATCTCCAAAGATTTCTATTAACCTCATATTTTACACACACAAGATTCCTCCCCCTCACATGACCATATTTTCACAGTAATCATTTCTCTGACTCTGTTGCAAAAAGCTTCTGCTTCGCACCAGGCTCCTGCTCCCAGCAGAGTGGAATGGGAGTGAAATGAATCCTGAGCAGAGTCAGGCTCCAAAGATTGCCATTACCTAATCCTGTACCATTACACAAATGTATTTGTTAGGAATATTCCAAGGTTTTGGGAAAAGGCTCACAACAGCTTGCAGTGTTCCCGTGCCCACCACGAACACTGCCTTTATCCATGGTGTAACCACGCTTGCACTCCTACATGGAAAAGACAGGGAATTAAAGCAAACCTCAGAAATGTTGAGGAAAGATTCCTTCAAACTCTGAAAAGACTGGCTTATTATGTTATTACAATTCCCTGGAAATTGCTACGTAGTCATCACTACAGCATAAAATTTCATCAGAAGCCTCTAAAACATTCCTGCATATGGATTCCAGGAGAAGCTTAAAAAAGCCTCATATGCACAGAGGATCACAGCAAATCTCTTGTCCATCTACAGCATCAGAGTGTGCATCTGGCAACACAGAACTTTTTGATTGCAGCCACCCACTAAATGGATTTTTGATTAGCCACATTGTTTAAACCAACCACAAACCTTTACAGCAAACCCTGGGCTGCCAGGCAAAGGGTCAGTCCCAAGGCTCAGCCCAGCTTCGTAAAATTCTTCCACTGGTTTTGGGCTGAAGTACAAGTGAACCTCTAGATGGGGAGATGGGTTTCAGTTTAGAATTGGCAACCCTGCCTGGTTTTATCAAAAGTCTCATGATGTTGGCATATTGCTTAAAACCCCAGGTATTGGAATCTTGTGCAAGAAATTCGACTTCTGCTTAAGAACCCCAAAACCTCTCTTCCATGTAAGCCCCCTGCAGACCTGGGACGTGAGTTCTACAGAATTCTCCTTCAGAAGTCAGAGGAAAGAGTGCTACATGATGTATCATTTAAGTGTCCTTGGTTTTGGGAAATGTATTGATGACTTTATTTAAACATCTGGCATTAACAGTGTGTTTCTGGAATCATTACATGAAAATTTTCTTTCAAAACCCTGAATTTAACTTGTTTGCTTTGAAATTCTGGATATATTAATGCAAAGGCAAATGCAAAAGGAGAGAAGGGGAAATGAAACAGCGGCAAACATTCAAATATTTTCTAAAGCAGAATGAACTATTTCCTCTCTAAAACACACTGCTGCACTTATTTTGCTGTGGGTTGAGATATTCCTGACTGACCTACAGCCTCTAGAATGTGATAAGTTGAGCAGGACCTTGGAGTAAATCATCTTAAAGTCCTAGTCAATGATCTGCTTTAAAGCTGCAGACTGACTCCAAATAATCCCACAAAATCTGCACCAGCCACCATACCTGAAGCCAATTTATGATGAGTGACTATAATTTAGGGCCCAACAGAGCTGTACCTGTGATCTCTCTCTGGCTTCTCCAACAACATTTACTTTCCAGCCCTGTTTTTATCTTTCCCTTTTCATCCTTCCCCTCCCTCCTCACACAGTGGCTCTTTCATCTGCTCTCAATAGGTGCTGCTCTACGTAATTAATTGAGGACTTAACAAGTGCACTTTCTAATTAAAGTAAATAAGCCTGTACTCGGAACAGTGGCTCAGTGTTACCCAGCCCTCCTTCCTCAGGAACAGGATATTATGGGCTCCACCTCCTCCGTGGCAAATTAATGTATTAAACTAATAGAGCAGCAGGAAAAAAATAAAGAAGTCTCTTAAAGCATCATTTAGAAAAATTATTGTAAAACAAAGCAATTTCCAGCCTTGAGTCTCTGCACTCAATGAGATCGATATTATTTGGCAGAGAATCAGACTTTAGCAAGAGGGAAAACAAAAAGCCATAGATCTCATTTTCAAACCCAAACTCCCATATGGTGCTTCCAGAGCTCCTGGATGGATTAGGAGGAGGCTGGAGGAAGAGGCTGGGGAACAGAATCACAGTGGGGTATTTCTGTTACCTCCCGTGGTGCCTAAATGAGTAAATCTGTCCCAAAATAACACCCAATATTAAGACTTTCCTCCTTCTTTAGGGTTGCTTCTGTGCCATGAATCCAAGAAGAAAATTTAGAGGGGTTGTTTGGAAAATTGCCATCTGTCTTTACCCTTGATCTGTATCTGAAATTTTATGTGGCTCTCCACCTCTGTTGTTAAACTCACGATGGTATCCCTTAATGTACAAATGACTCAAAACAGATGCATGTAAAAGAAAACTGGTTATTAATCCCACCACTTCCACTGGGTTAAGCAAGGACATTCACTGCCTCTTTTATGGAATAGGTCAGACTGAGGAAGCATTTGCAAAAGCTGTGCTCAGCTGAAGGAGAAAGTCTGAAGCAAGAGAGAATAGAGGCCAAATACAGCAGGCAATGTTCTGTCAGGGAGGAAAACCACTTTTTCTTATCCCCCCCTCCAGTGTAACCAGTTAAACACTGCAACAGGAGTTTGGGGCTGGTGGTGGCACCCACTTGAATGCCCCACCTGCAATGGGAACAGCACCATCTGCAATTCCAGCCTGTGAAAACTCAGGCAAAAGGTAGATTTCCAAAATAACTCAAGTTAGACACCATCTTCTTCTACTGCTGAAGAACTTTCTGTAGCAGTAAGGATGAAACCAAAATCTTGAGGATTTCACAGTATTCTATAAATGGTCAAAAGTGTTTCCAAATCAGCATTTGAATTCTTGTCAATTTGTTTCCACAGATGGGCTGGGAGCAAAACTGTGTTGGTTTAGGCCTTAAGTACCTGAAACTCATTAAGTCAAAGGAAAGCTTTGTGTCTTTCCTTGGCTCTTGGATGAGCCTACAGGTTTCAATAGCCTGGACAGGAAGAACTCATAGGAAAGAGGGAATAGAGGTGTATGGAGCAATGAGGAGTATGAAAAGAACTGCATTTTGCATGAAATTATTCTCTGCTTCTTGTAAGCTCCTGGCTTTGAGTAGTTAGTCCAGAAATAAAGATTTGTTTGTGTTCTTCACAGTGTCTCCCTGTTGTAGAGACCAGACAGAAAGCCAAACAAAATTGTGCTCTTCTCACTGCATTTCCTTCAGCCATAAACACCTTCATTTATGTATATTTAAATTAAAAAAAAAAAAGAAAGCAAGCAAACAAAAAAGCCAGTAAAATGCAGTTTAAATTTTAATTAGCTATATGCAAAAATCAGCCAGAGCCTAGGCAGAATAGTTGGGCAGATCCTGGCTTCAAGCTCTAGTCTTTAATATTAATTTTATCTCAAAATTCTTGTGTGCTTTGGTTTTGCACAATAGTAGGAAAAAGAGATGCCTCAAAAATTGGTTGGAGTTTGGATCAGCACAGCTGTCAGAACTCATTTGTCTGCCAGCCAGAGCCCTTGGTATAACTCTTTCCCCCATATGCCACATGGCCTGGACATTGTTATCAACAGTTGGCAGCACAGATGTGTCCACTAAAATGAACACAATTTGTTTAATATTATTTTTAAGAAATCAGGAATTATTTTCTCTGCCTGACACTCATGGTCACACTCAGTTTTCCAGAGGGAAGCTGCTGTTTTTCAGCAGGTCCAAAGCCTCAAGTTACCCCTTCAAATAGAAATCCACTTGCCTTTCCTAGAATTAAAGCCAATGGAGAAACAATAACTCCAGCCTGACATCCTGAGCCATGAGAGGGAGTGAGGGGTGTAGGAGGGATGGAGCAGCTGAGCAGGGAATACAGTTACACTCATAGTGACCAGCAGCTCCACAAACCCACAGCACTGTGTTATTGTGTTAGCACTGGAAACATGACATGAAAAGCATCATTTTAGCTGCATTATATTATTAATTTGGCTAAAAGCCACTGCCTTCTCCAGATTGCATTAAAATAACCGTTTCCTTCTGAAATAGCTTCTTTTCTGCCCAGCCAAATAATAAAAGCAGTTGGGTTTGGGGATGTGTAGGAGAAAAGGGCCCCTAGGTTTTTTCCAGTTTTTGGGCCTGTGGAAACTTAAGAGAACACACACAAAAAAGTGATGAAAGTCCAAAGGACTGCAGGGTTTGGTGCTTGTTGTTGTTCCCTCCCTGCCAAGGCAGCAGCAGTTGCCTGTTCTTTCCTTCGTGCCTGGCACTGGCAGGACCAGCCTCTGCTCTTGGTACCACCACAGGCCCTTGGCACCCACTTGCAGCTCTGCTGTCCCGAGCTGATCCTTTTTTTCCATGGCACTCACCTCAGATGGATTTCAGCTGGCTTGGTGGCCTTGCTATTAAAATAAAAACCAGGATGAATCACCTCCAGTTTATACATGGAGAGAGTCACAAGCTTGCTGCTCCTGTTAGCCACTGTTTGTCCCACATGCCAAAATATCCACCCTTTTCTGGGCATTTCAGCCACCAGAGCCACCAAAAAACCCTCTTCTTCAACAGGGTGGCTGTTGTCAAAGTTTATTTTGGCCCTTAAAGAAAATAATCCCTGTCGACTTGCTCCTGAGAGTGGCCTCCTCACACTAATTTTACTATTAATTTCCAAGTTCTGTTTCTTTGGAAGTCTTTTCTGCTCATTTGATGCTGAAGCAAAAATCCTTGGGTTATTTTTATTCTATAAACACCAATATTTGCTCTTGCAGTGACCTAAAGAGTAAGGATGCTCTTCAGTGAAAAGAAGGTCAGGAAAGGATGGGAGACAGACTTCAGATTGTGCTAAGACCTCCTCACCAAACCCAGCAGAACAGGAGCCTCCTTTTGTTATTTATATTTAAAGCCTGTCAAACTCTTTGTGTAAGCCTGATCCTGTTCTCCAGGCAGTTATTCCTGCTGCCACTGAAATGGAGTTTTGTGATCATAAGGAAATATGACATACAGGTCTCACTCAATCCCCCCAAGAGTTTTGTTGTCAAAGTTAGAATTTTCCTGCAAATCCCTCAGTAGTAGAAATACAGATTTGTTCTGCTAACAGTGAGGCTTGAGCTGGTAGAAGAAAAGAGGATTATCAGTAACATGTCAACAAAGCTGCTGCATTAAACCTTGACACCTGGCCAGGACCCAGCAAAGGGGAAAAGGTGGCAGAATAGGTGGAATAGAGAGAATATGTGAAAGAAATGCTGTGAGCTCAATGCAGGCAACATTCACAGGATCCTTTCCACCACAATAAACTGCTATTGATGCACCTAAAGTGTCAGATCCAGTACACCGACTAACTAGAGCTTGACAGCATCAATACAGGTCTGAAAATCAGATGTATCCCAGGCAAAATGCAGTCAGAGGGAGCAGGGTGCAGCCCCTCAGTGAAACTCAACATGCAGTTAAAGTGTGCAACCCATTGCTACAGGATATCTTGGAAAGCAATTGGAAAAATTTGTCCATGGGTGTTAAATCAAAAAGGCACCATCACAAAAAAAACCCCAGGCTGAAGTCACTGGAAAAAAACCAAACATGTAGGAAATTGTGTGCTGGTTGTTACCCTCCTGCCTGGCTGCTCTTGCTGGGGACAGGGCCATGAGACTGGACAGATTTACACTGTGAGTGCTCCTTCGTCCTCAGGGTCTTTGACCCAGGGACAGGCACTGCCTTCACTCCAAATTAGCATTGCTGATTTTTCTAAACAAGATTCAGGTCAATGCACAGCTTTGTGCTTCTGCCACTTGACTTTGAAACCAGGACTTTGCCTGCATGGGGAATGCAAAGCACAGGGGCAATAGAGAGGGAGCAGTGCCAGGTAAGAGCAGAATCATCATAAACAGGGGATTTGCACATCATCTGTTAAAGCTTTCTGGACAGGGACCATCCTGCTGGCACAGGGACATCTGGCACCTCCCATGCACTGCCCTGATGTCCAGCTACAGGACATATGTGTGCCTTTGATTGTAAACAGACAAGCCTAGAAGTCATCTTTTTTTTTTTTTTTCCGCAGGCCTGCACTTGTTTGCTTCTTGTCCAAGCTAACAAGATTTATCCCCAAAGAGTGAAAAAATAAATCTCTTTTCATGTAATGTGAACACACAGACAAACCCCAAACCCTTGAACAGGGCTTGTAGAGAGTCCAAGAAAGCCACGGGTACACAATGCAAAGGAGACACGAGTGTTACACGTTTGGCACCTGAGGAAAGTGAACCTGAGCTCTGCTGGAACACCAGGGATGGGTGTCTGATGCAGATTAGGAAACAGATTACTGTCCCCAGGAAGAAAACAAGACTGTGAAGGAACAAACCCCTTGAGCTGTGATCCTCCTGGATCACAAAACACGTCACTAAATCCTGGGCAAGGAGATTGGGCACCTCTGTGCTCCCATTGGGGGACCCATTTTCTCCCAAGAATAAGCAAAAGGCTTCTCAGATTGATTCTCCTCTCCCCAGAGTAAGAATTTACACACATATGGGATTTTAGGGATGAAAAAGGCCTGTTACAAATGCCAAGCTGCTGTCTCTGGCTGCCTTGACATCCCTTCCTCCCTAAGGGTGCTCTTTCCAACCAGTTTACCTAGCTGGTACAAGCCCTTTTCTTCCAATACCACAACGAGCAACCTTGGGACACTCAAGGAAATGAAGGATATGAACCCAAACTATTAAACAGCATTTTTAAGGCAGCAAATGAACCAGCACAGCCGTCTCCCATGAGGTAGAAAAAGGGAAAGGGTTTGAATTCAAGGTCTCACAAAACTATGTGAGCCCATCGACTGATGGAGGACTTTTGGATGCGTTTCACCACGTTATTGTGGCACAACAGTTTAGGGGGGGTGTTTGGATTTGTCCCAATCACCCCCTTTTCCTACTCCTGTACAGCCAAGAGGAGGATTGGTTCTCTGGTGTCTCGTGCACCCCACTGCAGAGCTCAGACCTCAAGGACCAATCTCCTCTTCAAGCAGTAATTTCCCAAGTGCCCTTCCCAGCCTGTTCTTTCTAATCCTCTACTTCTCAGAAACCTTTAAATATATATTTTAAATTCCAACCAGATTCTCAGACTTGGCAGATAAACTGTGGGTCCCATAAGAGTTATATTTTCTTTGAAAGCCTTGAATGAAGCCTTTATAAAAAACTTCATTAATATTGCTACCTATATGCCTGCTCCCCACTTCCTGCACAAATCCAAACAGATTCTCCACACAGAAAGACTTTTGAAATTCGCATATTTACTTCCCCCAAACAGTGAGAGTGTTACTGAGGAGTTTGTGGTAGAGTCAGGCCACATGCGCGTTGTCTTGCCGGAGTTTAAAAAGATGAAGCCTTCTATTCACTGGAGATGAAAAAAGTAGATGCAAGAGTGGAGGACATAAAGCTGGGGAGATTAGGGCTCTGGACTCCTGTGCCCTGGCTCCGTGCCTTTGGCACAATTTGGCCCATTTTTGCAATTAGATTATATGACAGTAAAGAGTCATTGCAGCTCATGCAGTACAGTGTGTACAAGGGTGCTAAAGCTGCTTTTGCCAAACTAGTCAAACTTAGTAAAGGAGTTGTTTCAAAAGTAGTACAGACCTTCATTTTGTTTTGTGGGGGTTTTTTGTTGGTTGTAGCTTTTTAAAAAAACTAACAAAACACAAACACCACCCCCCCCCCAAACTATTCTGCTTTATCCATCAAGATCTAACCATTCCTTCAAGTAACTGGGTCCCCCAAACAAATTCTGCTCCCACTGCAGTTAGAGGGTGCAGGATCCCTGGCTGCAAAAGGGGTTGGCAACAACTAGCATGCAGAGGTAGGAGTAAAACACTCTGCCAGAGGGCAACAGGAATCCAGCATCTCATAGTATTTCTGTTTTTAAAAGTTAGCTTCTTCCAGGTGCATTATCAAAGTTTGAGTAGCAGCAGGATTAGTTGCAGGCAGCAAAGAGCAACACGCTGGGTAAAGATGAGCAGAGAACAGAACAGGCATCTGGGACAGCCCCACTTCTCCACTACACTTTCAATTTCCCTTTTCCCATTCAAGGCCAAAAGATACGTAACTCTTCTTGAAAACCTACAGCCTACATGCCATGACATGCAAGTAATCCCTCTGAAGACTACTTAAATGTTTAAAATTATTCATGCTTGTAAACAGATCTCAGGCAAGGCTGTTGGTACAAGAGGGACTGGGAAATCTTTCAGAGCTTCACATACATTCAATGTAAAGTGGTCTGTGGGGCTGACAGCCAAGTGTGCACACACTTAGGACACACAGCAATTCCAGACCTCCTTATGTACAGTATTAGAGGCAGAAGTATTCAAGGAGGGGACCCTCAACTGGGCACCAAACCTCCTACACTTTAAAATGACTTAGTAGTATCATTTCCTTTGGCCAGGCTTTGACTGATGGCTTTAGGAATTCTCCTTTGACACAAACTGCCCAAATGTTTGAACCCTTGAGCAGAGAGCAAGGCTCATCACTGGCCAGGTATCAGAAAAAGGACCACAGACCTAACCTGAAAATAGGACTAAATGGGGGAGATGCTTTGGGTATCTCAATAGGACTTGTTGTCCTTGTTAAAACAAGTAGCTTGTTTTACACTGGGATTTTAAAATTAAAATGCAGCAAACAAGGAAAACAAAGTAGGAAAGAAAATCCATTTGAACTTCTTCAGTTGGAAATTAAATTTCTGATTAAGAGTTGCGTGATCCTCCCTTCCAAAGGAACACAAAGAAAATTCTGAACAAAACACAAACCAGGAAATATCTCACAGGAAGTTGAATCAGTTATTCGAAATCCCTCTGCTCCTCCACGGGCAGCACTCCCAGCACAAAACATCCCCCCAACACCACTGCTGGGGGCTCCCATGACACAAACACAGGGAAGTGCTTTGGGGAACAGACATGGAGGTCTGTTGGAGAACAGCAAGAGCACAAAGTGTCACAGAAGAACTGAAATATTCTGGATTGGAGTTTTCCTTACAAAAATAAAATCCTCTTGGAAGAAGAATGTTTTCCAAGCAGATCATTTTTAATTATTTGTCAGAGATAGTTACAGCCCACTCCAGTTTGTTTGGTGCAAATAATCAAAATCAGAATTGCATCAGATTTTGGCTGCAGGAGGGAGATACAGAGTAGCTGTTTCAACTCCAGACTGGGAGAGCTCTCTCCCACCCTCTTATATCCCAATGCTTCAACCAATCTGCCCTTCAGCCTGAGCCCTGTGGCTCAGGTCACCCTGCTGTGCCCCAGGGGATGGCACACACCCACTGGAGCCACAGGGCAGATGCTGCAGCCTCTGAGCTTGGCTGTCATCTCACCAGCAATCCATGGGAAAGCCAATTCCGTCCCTCAGACTTCCTGGTTCTCAGTGACAGTTATTCATGCACTTCCCCAGGTGGGTTGGGAAGGTGTTTTCTTGGCACCTGGAAGGCAGTTTGACCCTCTGAGATAGGAAAACCACAGGATTACTGTGATATAGTCTGGAAATTGCCCTGAAAAGCTTTTCTTCCATAAAATTCTCTGTCTTAGGGACTACCTTGGAAGGAGCTGAGCACCTCACATAAATCAAAAGCCTTCCTGGGGCAGAGATTCCATCAGGAGGAGCCCCTGTACCACGGTGCCAACACACCTACTTGTGCTATAACCCTACATTTCCAACTGGAAATAACACATTAAATTTGAACTACTGCAGCTGTGGATAAGAGTTCAGTTTTAATGGGAATCCACTGTGAGGGGAGAGAGAATTCCAGCACTGGCTGGTTTTTTGAAAGGAACAAAGGCCAGCAATATCTCAGCAGAGAGTATGGGAAGGGTAAATATCCATGTGCAGCCCAGCCAAGGATTGTTGTCTAGAAGTCCTTTACAGAACAAATGAAAGGCTGAAACCTTAAGAAGTTTGTGGTTTTTTTTTTCCTCCTTTTTTAAAGAAACAAACATCTGTGGGAAGTATTTATGAGACATATAATGCACCTCACATAGTACCCTAAGGGGCATCTTTAGAGTGGAAATAAACCTTCCATACTAGGAGTTTGTTAACATTGTGACAGGAATCAGATGCAAACACAAAAGCCCACTTGTTTTGTAATGACTTGCCGAGATAAGTGTCCCTTATCAGCAATACTGTTTTCTTTTGGAAAGGAAGGGGCTCTGTGTGTACAAGCAGAGGATGGAAGTCAATGAAAACAGAAGGCTGGAGAGGTCTGAATGGGTATTTTGTACTGTAATTCTAGCTTGGGGCTGCTTTTTTGGGTGTGGAAATATCAAACACTGACCTCCCACTGACGGTCCTTGGCAGTGGGATAAGCCACTCATTTATTTTTGCTCAGCCACAAAGCTGCTGTATAACATGGCAAGGTCCTTCCCAAGTTCCACAGGGCGGATACATCTCCCAGCAAACCGCCTGCACCCAGCTCCACTCCCAGCCCTCCACTGCCGCTGCTCAAAATATCACCCAGCTCCTGCCCACAGCCAGGTAACCCCCACAGCAGCACTGCTCAGGCAGCTCTTTCAGTTTGGGAAGAAAAGAGGTACAGAAGAAATCTGGGGCCTTTGGTGGTGATCTGGGGCCTTTTCTGCTTCTGACCCAGTGATCTGTTATAGACTGGTGATACCTGAATGAAGCGAGAACCTATAGGGAAGTGCTGGGCTCTTCTCTTGAGCAGTGCAAACTCAGAAACCAACACGTGGCATCAGGATTCAGGAAATTAAAGCAGAACCACAACAGTGGGGAGTTCTGACCAGAAAATAAATAAACTTGGCATCTCTGCTCTCAGGAGAGCATGTCAGACCTTTCTGCTGCATCAGGAGGTTCAATCAATCAACAGCTCTCTTAAGACACCACAACACCACCACTTCTGACATTCCAGAGACCATCATGGCACACTCAAGCAGCGGCACAACTTTGGGATGTGCTGTCACCAGATCACAAGAGGCTTTCCCTCTGCCCACATCAGTTTGTCTCCCAGTAATTGTGTCGGCAGCTCCGAACGCAATGTGGAGTTGTACCACAGCCTGGATAGAAAAGCATGGGATCCATCAGCAGGATGCATCAGCAATCCTGAGTCAACAGCCCATGGCAGACAAGGCAGAAACCCAGTGGTTCCCAAGCACATCGTCTCTCGCAAGGCACAGGCTGTAGGCGGTCACCTGCTACTCGTTAGACAGAGGGAGGCTGAAAAGTCTGGATTAAATAAAAGGAAAACAGCCCTGATAACCATCAATGTATCACTGAACACTCCATTTCCCCACTGCCTTCACACATACAGAGAGGAAAGGGTGCAAGACAAGAGGAAACTTTCACTCTTGTCTTGTCAGGCAACAGAAGCCAAAAGACTGAAGGAATGGCTGTGCTATCATCTCCCACAGCCAAGGCAGCGTGGATAACTGGCCAAAACACCACAGCTGAGGTTTGAATTTTCATATTTGAGGCTACCCAGCTCAGCTCCATTCTGTCGCTGGAGTGATCCAGGCTGGAACATCCTCAGAGCAATCATGAGGACATGATTTCTTTGACCTATGCCAAGTACTGCTGAAAATCCAGTCTGACACTGTGATACATTTTTGCTCCTCCATTTCTAATTCAGACACTAATACCTACACAGACTCTTTTCCATAAACAAGTCTGGAACTAGACAGTGAGGATCAAGGGATTTTGTGGGATTCAGATGATACAGCCAAGGAATGCTCTAACACCATCCATCAGAGACAAAAAATTAAGAAGGCAGGTTCAAGGAAAGACATCCACCAGGAAAGCACTCATGGGCAAAGGAGTGGCTTGAACTTGAAGTAAGTGGTGCTTCAAAACACGTTCTCTTCATCTGTTGTGGATTTGGCACTTTGCTTGCCATGAGAAGGTCACCATGAAATAATTGGCTGTTAGTAAGAAAATGCCAGCTCCCTGAGACTGAGATACTCCTACTCTAGCAGGCTCCTGTCAGAGGACTGGCAGCCAGGGGAAGAATTAGAATGACCCAAAGCCCTCATGATCCCATCCACGACAGCCAGCTGTATGCTGCAGGAGCAGTCCCCCGCTACGACAGAGAAGAAGACAAGCTCAGAGACAAAAGCAGGGAGGGCTCTGCATCGACTGCTGCATGGAGAAATCCAAAAAGTTGCTTTCTGGCTACAAACCAGGAGCAGAAACAGAATCAGGCATTTTGGTGCAATCTCACTCCCTTCAGTGTGAATTTGATCATGTAGTTCCTTAATGCATGAATAAAGTGGTCCTAAAATCCAAGCAAAGCACCACTGCACTGCTCTTGACCTCCTTGGAGGCCAGAAACAACTTCTTACCTCCAGTTTGGCAATATTCTCAGAGTAACGAGCAATTTGGAACAATTAACTACTGCCATGCACATTACCACAATCTACATCATACCAGACTGATTACAAGAACTGAAGTACTAAAATGTCAAAAACCTTACCTACATCATCATCTACTGCTCCTCCCCATCCACACACCCTCCTGCCATATCACTGAAAAAAACTTACTTGATTTAACAGGTTTAATTTCTGACAAAACCTTTTTACCCCTCAGGCAGCCATCAGCCATTCCCTTATTCCAGAAGCCAGAGAGGAGCTACTCTGCTCTGCAGTTCCTGTTTTCGTCCCTCCCCTACACTTCTTAAAGCAGAGTTTGCTCTTCCAGTTCTGAGTAACATCACTCATCACCAGGAGTCTTTGAAGGGAACCAAGAGCAAACTGGTGCTCAGAATCCTCTTTGGCACTGTTCTGAGTACTTCAGGGTGAATTTTATCCTGGCCAATTACCCAAGTACCTCTAGTGTGAGCCCACACTACCAATGCCTGTAGAGTAGTAACTGGAATATCAAGCAGCACTCATACAAGTTTGGATGGGCATTCTGAAAAGATGGAATATTCTGGCCTCTTTTACCATTCAGCTGGGCAGAGGATGGCTGCCTGATCAGTCTCGTTCACAATGACTCTTACTGGTTTTTTTTTTTTTGAAGGTATGCCTATTCATTTGATCTAGTTTCTACCTTTTTCTTTTTGTCTTTCCTTTTTGATTCTCAGGGCACTGAGCAGCTCCCAGCTCAGCTGAGCTGATCTCTTTTTATACTCCCTCTGTTTCCTTTCATTGGGATAATTTGCACTTGCGTCCCTCATAAGTCAGTCTTTCACACATTACAGCAATCAACTGATCTGAGAGAAACAAGACAAAAATTGTGTTCTGGGAGGCTTGTGAAGATACTGGAGGCCATATGTTCCCATCCCCAAATGGAATGCAACTTATGCTTTCCATCACAACTTGCTGCCATAGAAGCCTTTTTATTCAGCTTAAACCTAAATTGTTGAAGTCACTCAGCTCCCAACTAAGAGGCCAGCATCCCTCAGCAGGAAAAAGGGTATGGTCTGTGGTCAGGGAGGAGCGGCCACGACATGCCATCCCTACGACCCACATATCCTGCTCAAACCATAGCCACTCATGCAGAAGCAGCCTTGCAGGGAGCAGCTTCCTCCTGGGCCACAAAGGTATTTGGGAACTCATGCTATGGAGCCATGTTGTGCATATGGCTCTTTGTGTGTCTGCATCACACAGCCTCCCATCCCTGCATTTGTGCTCTCTCTTCCAGCTGTGTTTTGGAAACCCACTGACAGCAACAGCAGGCTGGTGTCACACTGCTTTTCCACTGTGTGCCAACCCCCTGCTGATGGACACTGGGTGATCCAAGCCTGGGTGTGCTGAGCCTGGTCCCTGTGCCTGGGGGATGGCCAGCACTACAGCCACACTTTTCCCAGTTCCTCAGCCCACTCCTTGTATTGAGTCTGAGTCCAAACCCACCCACGAGGGGAATGGCACCCCATAATCACCTCCATCAGTATTTAATCTTTACCATCTTATCACACTGTGGAACACATCAAGCAATTTTAGGTTTCTTCACCTGCTGCTGCTGCTTTCTCACTTATATTCTCTGGAACACGCAGCCTTTCATCCAGCCTTATTCCAGTTAAAACTCCTCACCTCTCTCCCCACACTCCATAAAGCCTCCCCATGGGTCTTCAGTTGCTGTGCACCACCAGCTTCCCACCCTCCTGCCAACACCCCAGCCACAGCTTTGGCTCACTCAGCTCTCTCCCTGCTCCCGGACTAGACCCAAATGCAGTAACTGCATGGGGTTTGCCATTTCAAGAACATGGCCTCTCACATTCCCCACCCTGTTGAAATCCCCATCCCCACCCTGCCAAACTCCTGCTCAGGTCCACGTGTTGGCTCATCCTCCCATGGCTGCATCCGCCTCTGCTCCGGCCTTGGCTGAGGCTTTCCCTCGGCTCGTATCCGCCTGGAACAGCACTGGGATGAATTTGTTTTAAATCTCTTTGTTTACCCCAAATAATTCTCCCTTTTCTTTTATCTTTTGATTTCCTCTTCAGCCCCCAAGCTAAAGTCACTTCCCTGCACTCTCAAGGACCCTTCAGAGCCCCACTACAAACAGCAGCAAAGTGCACCCCTCTCCTCCCTCGGAGCTTTTCCAACTCTTTCCTCTCTGATATCTCAAAGAAAATCCCCTCAAACAGCCAGGCTGCTGCTGTGCCAAAGCCACTGTTGCTCTTGAAAGCCACAGTTTGCTCTGTTGCTCTTGGTGCTCCCAAGCTCAGTGTGTCCATATCACCGTGGGCTCCATCCTTCCACCCACACTATCCCTGTTCCTACCTGGGACCCTCCACCCTGCAGCACCACAGCTGATAAACTGTGTGTCAGGAAGACTCGTGCATCCAAACAAACTCCCAATTTCTTCCATCTCCCTTGTAAAGGAAAAATTCATCCTTTGCAATTTCTTTTTATGAGGCCAGCTTTTACAGACCCTCCAGCTCTCGTTATGGAAAATAAGTGGAAACTCCTGGCAGGGGATTATATTCTTTGTTGGTTTTTTTTTTAATATATACGAGCAAAAGCGTATATTATGCACTGCCTACATCAGCTTTGCCAACAAGATTTGCTGATGCTTGCAAAAACTATAGGATAGTTGTCCAAATTTTCCTGCCACTTGCTACCCATAGACAGTCATGAATTGTCCTTCTTGCTGACAAGTTAATGTTGCATCATAAACTGCAAGTTTTGTTGCTATAACACATGACTGAATTCAATATGTCAGGAAAATGATTAATTGCCCCAGAGATTTGGATCTTTAAAAATAGCAGAAATTCAAAAGCTCAATGTTCTTTATTCTAATGCTGGTAGAATTTACATCATGGCTAATAAATAACAGGCCTCCTTCAGAAATTAGGTCATTAGATTATTCTATTTGCAAACATAAAAATTCAATCAGACAGAACTGGTAATATCGAGGATACATTGATGAGACTATTATGACATCTCAAAAGTTTATGGGGATTATTTCAAGAAAATCTTGGTCTGACTTTCATGTGTTTGAAAATTTAGGTGCTCCAGTATTGGGGTAACATAAAAAAAAAAAAAAGTTTCTTAACAGCAACTCAAATTTGTATCATATTATATCCCAAAAAAGTGGTGCATGTCCTCACAAGGGGCAGACTCTGGGACAGGACCGAAGGGAATAGCTGGAGCTGTGACAAAGGTTTAGGTTGAATATTAGGAAAAGGTTCTTCACCCAGAGGGTGGTTGGGAACTGCCCAGGCTCCTCAGGAAATGGGCATGGCCCCAAGGCTGCCAGAGCTCCAGGAATGTTTGGACACTGCTCTCAGGCACAGGGTGGGTTTGTTGGGGTGTCTGTGCAGGGCCAGGAGCTGGGCTGGATGGTCCTTGTGGGTCCCTTCCAACTCAGGATATTCTATGATTCCATGAAAACAGAACATGTGCTTTCAGCATTTGGAGTTGCAAGAGATTCTTCAAAGCCCTGTACAGTACCATTCTGACAAATGTGCTCTGAATTCACATATTCCCCAGTGATTTTGCTGCTTTATTTGTAGCTGGGACACATGAGACCATAACCAAAGGATCTGATTCCAGGGTAACACGTTGCATTGAGCACTCTGGTGCTTCTCCGCTGAGCACGGCCATGCAGCACCACAACAAAACCCAGCCTCTCTCCACCAAAACAACCAAGGGATTGCACAATAACTGGGTTATTGCACCAACACCACGGGACGTGCCCATCCCAAAGATGATGCCCTTTCTCCATCCACAGCCATCACAGACGGCCTTTGCCAGTGCTTGACAGCAAATCTGCAGAGGGAACTGCTTCTGGTGGGATGCTCAGGCAAACCCAGAGACAGGCAGGAAGGGGCCACATTTCCCTTCCTGAGCCAATCCTGACCATTTTCACATACCTCTCCTGCACAGAGCAGCCTTCCCAGACCCAGCACCCCATCAAGAGTCTGGGAAGAGCTGCTGTTGCCAGGAGGCACACGAAAAAATAGAAGCCAATTATAAGTGATGGCTGGGCTGACAGTGAGTACTTTTAATACAGCCGCCACACACAAATGCCAAGACACTGGACTGAATCCCTTTCTCATCAGCCCTTTGTATGCTGCAGGCTGCCAAGGGGAGCACGGCCCCCAGCACGACAGAGCCTGACCTCAGGGCTGCCTTCCCGGGGTGTGGGATGAGGGAATCGGCGTTCTGAGGCTGCAGGAAGCAGATGTGGATAAAATCCACTGGGACACTGCCAGTTTGTTAAGCTGGTACCTGTGTCTTTTTCATTTCTCAGAAGTCCTGGAAATGCAGGAAGAATCAATAGTTCCCCAGTGTTAGAGGATGCCTGGAACAGAACAGGCTGCTTTTACCCCGAGCACACCTATTCCCAAGAGCTGCAGGGAAATTTGGCACATAAAGGCAATTGATAGAGTGGCTTTGTCATAATACAGACCTGGGGTCACACTGGGGGGAAGAGAGGGAAACCCCCTGGGGGCCTGCAGGGAGACCTTGTCTCCTGCAAAGGGACACAGCAGCCCATGGGGACAGAGGGGAGCTGCACACAGGGCTCTCCATCACTCTGCTCCTGCCTTGGGGCCAGTGCTGGCTCTGACAGCAGCCACCAACACCAGCCTTCATGTTAAACAACACATCTGTCAGTCTGCAGCCTGTGCTCTAACAGCCCTGTACAGCCCAGCACTCCAGAAAACAGGACACAGCGGCTCTCAGGACAGAAGGCTCTTTCCTATTTTCTCTTTAAATGCCTCCCTGCTTCTCTTGGGGCAGAGGAAGGTTGGTAAATAGAGCCCATGCTAGCACAGAAACACAAGCCTGGCCTGTACCTGGCTTGTTTGTTTTAGAAAATGTTCTCCACTGAGGCTTTTCTGTTCCCTCCAGTCTCCACACCGGGACCCCAAGCTTTGGCCAAGCCTCTGCTCCTAACACTTTTTTGTTTTCTTAAATGGACTGAGAAGCCCTTTCATAAAGTTCACTTGAGGAAAACATATTCATCCCAGGGTCCAAGCAGGATTTCAGCTCAGCCCCTCACCCACATCGACAGTGAGCCCATCTCATGACAATGCTCTGGCCTTGAAGAACCACATCCATGCACAAAAACCCCATTCTGAGATGATTTTGCATCCATGGAGCTGCAAGGACTTACAGCAATTCTCTCACCACAGCCCTCTCCACAGGTGGTGGACATCAACCTGATGCTCTCCCTCAGCTGCCTCTGCCTGCCTGCTGCTGATGTGGTCTTGGGAAATCTCAGTATTTAAGACACCTTCCCTCCCCATTTTCAAGTCTGGGTACCTAAGTGTGAATATAAGTATCTGTTTTTGCAAGTGTCCTGTAGTTTTTCCAACCTCAAAGTATGGAAAGCAATGTTTAAAAAATGGGTAGAAGCACTTCTGTGTCAGATTAATGTTTCAGACCTGGGTTATTCCACACTACTTTTTGAAGGGCAAGTTCTCACTGCTGGAGGAAGGCACAAAAAAGTCCAACAGTGCTTTACAGAGTGACTCATCCTGACTCAACAAACAGGTCCTGGGACTGACCCTGACCCTGTTGTATGGAGCTGGCTAGACAACTTGCCCATCTCCTATGTCGGATTTCCATCAGAATTAAGGGCAGGCACAGAAATGAGCAATGAGATACAGAAACACCTGGAAAATTAACTCCTGGCTGCAAAACAATTCAGGAAAGTCACAAATAAGCCCAGTAGAATAAGTTGTCTTTCCTGGCTGTCCAATCACAGCCACCTCCCAGGATGTATGAACCATCAGTATGGGATGGAGATGAGTTTCCCAGAAGTCTGTGTAGGAATGGACCAGGAGTGGAGGCACCAGAGAAAGTTTGGTGTCCCAGGGGAGCAGCCACACACTGCTCCAAAAGCTTACCTTCCAGTCCTCCACAGTGAGGGGGAGGCTTTAATCATTGCTAAGACAAGCAGGCAGATGGGAAGGGGCAGATGTAGTAATTTGGGGGGGTTTCCTTCCTGTGAAGATGAGTGAGCACCACAGGAATGAGAAATGAAGCTCGGCACAGAGGTGAAGTCTGCCTGAAAACTGGCACAACACATCGCTGCACTGAAGGATTTCAGTTTTCACATGCTCCATTTTTCCAACCCAACAAAATGAATTTTTCCACAGAAGCAGATGCTTTTCTTGAAAGATTTCTTTGAGCAGAAATGCCAAATTCTCCATCAGGAAACTGTTCTGATGGAAGCATTTTCAACCAGCCCCATTCAAGGTCTATTTCAGGACTGGCCTTTGCTGGCCTGAGTCAGTTCTTTAACTCATCACGGGTTGTTTTTCCTGCCATTACGTACTTTTAAATTGAGAGCGTCTCTGCTTTAACTGAGCTCCTGCTACTGTTTAAACAAGCCCTTGTTCTGAGTCAGGTCATGAACACTGAGCAGGCAGTCCTGGCGTGACCAGGGGCTGCTGGACAACAATCACCTCCCAGTAGGGAATCCCCTTCCCAGCAGGATTGTGGCTGTTGCACAGGAATTGCTCATCCCTCCACACTTTTCTCTGATCCCCCCTCTGAAAATCCAACAATTTCAAACCAGTTTTAAGGCATTTTTCAGCCTACTCCACCCATTTCCAGGGTGATGTCAGAAGAGTTTAAAACCATTGTCTGGTTCCACAGGGTCATTTCCACTCACACCGCCACTGATGAGCTGGGAATGATTTCTATTCCTGCTCAGTTTCAGCTCAGCATTCTGCTGCATCGATGCTGCATCCCTTGCCCTCCAAGTGCAGGAGGACAAGGGTACCAAGGAGCAGCAAATGCCACCACCACAGCAAGATATAGCATCAAGCAGCTTGGGATGCTCCAACCATGTCTCCAGGCCTCACTTCACTGTTTTGCCACCCTTCCCAAGGAGGGCTTTGACCAAGACCCTGTGTTTTCCATTACTGGGGTGGGATTTAGGCAAGGTGGTCTGCAGACAATTAACAGGGCAGAGTCCCAAAGCTCTGACCTGCACTGGTATCAGCAGCCTCTGCCTTGAGCCACAAAACAGCAAAGCACCCAACAGGAATTTCATACATTTCCATTTAGGTTGGCAAAGACCTTTAGTTCATTAATTACAACTGCTAGCCCAGCACCACCATGTCCACCAGTAAAATCGTGTCCTTAAGCTTTCTAAATACTTCCAAAGATGGCAATTCCCCCCTTCCCTGGGCAGCCTGTTCAATGCCTGACCACCCTGTCAGTGAAACAATTTTCCTTAATATCCCAATCTAACCTCCTCCAGCACAACTTCAGGCTAGTTCGTGTTGTCTAATTGTTTGTTACTTGGGAGAAGGGACTGGTCCCCACCTTGCTCTCCTCAGCTACCTGAAAGGAGGTTGTAGCTAGAAGGTCCCTACTCAGCCTCCTTTTCTCCCAAGTAAAAACCCAGTTCCCTCAGCCACTTCTCACAAGGGTTGTGCTCCAGACCCTTCCCCAGCTCCATCTCCCTTCTTTGGAAGCACAACACTTAAATTTAACAACAGCATTTAACAAAAGCCACCAAATGGCTCCCCATTGAGAAAGCCACCTGCAATCGGCACAGCAACACAGACACCCACAGAACTTGCTGCCACAGCTGCATGAGGGGATGGTGGGGACCTTTTCCCACATCTCACCCTCTCCCGGTGCTCCCACATCTTCTCCCAGGCAGGAGCAGAGCATTTGTGGCCTCCAGTTGCCCTCTTGTGGCGCAGCTAAAGTCAAGCATTGCAGCAGTTTTCAATATTTACC
The DNA here is from genome assembly GCA_013399195.1 of Dicrurus megarhynchus. Lineage (NCBI taxonomy): Eukaryota > Metazoa > Chordata > Aves > Passeriformes > Dicruridae > Dicrurus > Dicrurus megarhynchus. The sequence goes on along the minus strand of VXAD01006264.1, from coordinate 57,303 downwards.
CACAACTGGAAGCTCAAATCTCCACATCACGCACCTAGAAACATAAACACATTTTCCCGAGGTACCTTTTCAAACCTCTTCAAAGCACCAGCTGTGCCGAGCTGTCCACCTTCTGCAGCTCAGAACAACATCCTTCCACTCAATGCTGGTTCTCATAGAAACATTAAAAAAAAATATTCTATGTGTAAGAGGATTGGATTTCCAGTAAAAACTCCAGCCAAAAACCATTTGAAAGTTTGTGTTTGTTTGTTTTCTTTAAACAAATCAAAACAAACTCTGCTTTAGCCAAGAACTGAACCAAAAAGTTATTCTTGTCCCTCCACAAATAAGTCCTGTGGAACACTGGATCCTTTCAAACCAACAACAAAAGCTGTACCATAAATAGAGATTACTTGTTTTCACTTCTATCATTTCCATTACAAAGACACTTCATCTTCTATTGAACTAGCTCATGGTTTAAATTAAAATTTGTTTTTAAATAGAAATATTGTTCTCTTCACTCAGTGGTGAAAGCATACCAGGGTGGGAGATCAAGACTCCCCATGTCATTTAGGAAGGTAGTTTAAGTCACAGCACTACCTGAAGTCAGTTAAATACATCTCTACAGAGGATCTTAGACACTGGCACCTTGGAGTGTTGGGCCTCCTGAGCTAAGCCTCACCTCCAACTCTCTCTAGAAACCTACAATCACTCTGGTGCCCCAATGACACAAGGATGTATTTGGTATTGCTGGACAACCTTCAGAAAGGTCCTGCACATCCCACACCTGACCCCTTTCTTCATGCCCTTCATTGGTACCACCAGGCTCCACAAGATTTTTCACTCAAGCGTGTGCGGTGAGCGCCAACCAACCCAACCAAGAAACACTGGATTACAACCAAAAGACATCACACATTTCATTTGGATCCATCCCTGGAGGTGTTCCCAGCTGGGTGGTGTAGGACCCTGAAGAACCTGGTCTAGTGGAAGGTGTCCCTGCCTGTGGCAGGGGATTGTAACAAGATCTTTAAGGTCCCTTCCAACCCAAACCACTCGAGGGTTCTATGATTTACAGTCACAGTTTAGTGTAAGACACTTAGACAAGCAAGCCCTACAAGGGCAGTCACCATTCCCCAAAACAACACAGCCTTCAGGCACAGAAATCTGCTTTAATTGAACTTCAGCTCAGGACAGAGCCCAGAGGATGGAGCTGCATGTCCTGTGCAGGCAAGGCCAGATGACTTAATAGCTCTTTTGAGATCTGCTCTTACACTTTGAATTTCAGAAAAACAACAATCCCAGGAAAATCAATGGAAAGGCAATTTGCTGAATGGTTAAGACATAAGAGCCAATCCATATTTTGACCAGCCCATCACAAGCACACCAAGCACTTAAAAAAGCCATTAATACTCCAACTTCCAAACAGTCTGAGGCACAAAGGGAGAAAAAGCAGATTTAAATGCTGAGATGCACAGGAGCTAGGAGTGCTCTGCTGCCATCTCCAGTGCAGAGAGAAGACCTGCCTGTGCCTCATCCTCTGGTGGATGCTATACAAATTTTTCAAGTTAAAGAACCCCACTGGCAATTTGCTAGGGGAGAAGGTCAGTTCACATGAGATTTCCTTAAAATGACCTTGCTAAACACCCTCTCCTTCTGCTACAGCTGAAGATCCCCTTGGGGCATTTCCAGCTTCCCAGATTTGAGCACTGTCCCCTCTGATCATGCAGACAGAGGTGAAAGGCCAGAAGAGATGCTTGTGATGTGCCAAAACAAACTGAGATACAGAGATCCATCCACACAGCACCAGGACACGAGTGATTCTTTTGTGAGCTTCACCCATGGATCACCCAAACACCACCATCAATCACACACATGTTCAAGCTGGAGCTTTGCTCTCCAAACCTCACTGAGCTCATTAAGGGTGCTCCAGTGTTCCCTAGGCACCACTCAGGCTCGGTGCTCTTTCACCCAAGCAGGAGACAGCAGGCAGGACTCTTTACACTCTAGCACTGAGCCGTTAGCCAGAACTGGGAACAAGTAAAACAACCAAACAACACTAATTGGGTCATTGCATCCCCTGCCAGAGATGTGGCAGCTTTTGGGTGCCACCACCACCACCTCCAGGCTGGGTTGATGTTGCACCACAGGAAGGCAGTTGCTGAAGGGACATATTTCTCCTGGCTCCCAGGTCTACAGGAACCTTCCCTAGATTTGCACCCACTACAGATTCAGTCTTACTGGAAAAACAGCAAACTGACATTCCACAAAGGAAAAGAAACCAAATAAGCCCAGGAAGCAGGTTGGGGCCCTGCCAACCCCAGGAGTGGTGGCATGAGCTACTCACCAGCTGCATATGACCACCGGCTCCCCCCATGTGCCACCCTCCATCCAGAGGGCTCAGCTCACCCATCGGGACCCTCTACAGCATTCCCAAAGCCCCACTCCCCCCATCCCCGTTCACATGAAGCCAGGAGGATGCTCAGTGCCTCTGGCACACACTCCCTGCTGGGGCAGGACCACCCAGCCACAGGAGCTGCCCAGCCTGGCTGCTGTAATGCCTGTCCGGAGAGCAGATGGAGGCCAAGTTCTCATTACTGCAGATCATTAGCTGGACGGGAAGAGGCCTCCCCTTATCACTTTCCCACGTTGACACCAAAGAAGCTGCATCACTCTGCTCCCAACTGGAGGGCCTGCTCAGGTCGAGGTGAACCTCAACCCAAGGCCAGTAACCCTTTCTGCATCACCTTTTATTGCTGTTTCAGTCCCTGAGGACATCCCTTGGGAGTCAAGCAACTGCTGCCCTCAGAGAGCAGCCAAACAACTTAAAGCAGGAGCTGGGCATGTTTCACCTGTACATACTTTCAGGACTGACATAGTTTAACCAGAGCCAAAATCCTACCTGAAAGGTGATTTCTGTCAAACAGGAGCCATGTCAGCTGCTGTCTGGGACTATTCATCCTCCCTCACCAACAACCAGGCCAGGTGCCAGGGGGTTCAAAATAACTGTTGGTAAAGCCTTGCTCAACCCCCTCACCAGGCAGCCCCCCAGCCATCAGTGCCAGCACAGCCAAGGGGAGAAAGAAGTTTGGGAACACCTTAAGTTTACATTTTCACCACCAATTTAGTGATGATTTAACTTAATGTCTTACAGCTCTTTCAGCAGCAAGTATTTTTATCAGTAAACCAAACTAGGGAAGCTTTGCATGTCAATGAGAGCAGAGGCACAGGTACAGAGCAGTGAAGGTGACAGAGAAGCCATAGCCACTCTCAGGAGCACCAGAAACCACTGACACAGGCTCAGACGTGTGAAACAGGGACAGACATTCCCACAGGGGAAAAAAACGCTCCACAACCCTGCAGCAAATCCCTCATCTGGGCAGGAGAGTGCTTGATCCACTGGGCTGCACCTCTGCCCCTCTCCCCAGCAGGGGCCTGTTAGCCTGAGCCCTTCATTAACCCCCTCCTTTTGGATGAGGGAACATACTGGCAGCAGTGCATGTCACCCCAGTTGCACCCCAGTTTCCACAGCAAAACCACCCTCACCCCAGGAAATCCCACTCTGGGCAATAGCTGGAATGGGACTCCCAGGGGAGCCTCCCCTGCCAGGGACACAGCTCACTGTGAGCACTCAAAACACCTGGTAAAACCCAAAACCCCACCTCACCTTACCTCAGCTCAGCTGGGGGCAGTTCACCTCTAATCACCACACAGGCTCTGCTCCTCCCTGAGGAGCCCCTGCAGCCGGGGGTCTAAGTTTAATGTTCCCTGACCTTCCCCAGAGGATTCAGAATGCCCCTGATGGAGGCTTTGATCCCATTTCTGACTGCTGTCGTTCTCCTGAAGGACACCTTGTTGTCATTCCCCCCAGCACCATCTATTCTCCCTTTACACTCCCAAAATGGTTCTTTTTGCCTCCCAGGTATTTCCCATTGCTGCACCTCCTGCTCCTTCAGGCACAACAATTTAACAGCATCCACCCCTCAGACCTGCACAGATTACAGCACTCTCGAGTCTGTGCTGGAACTGCTCAGTCCCTGGCTGTATCCTGTGAACAATCTACCAGCTAATTAGTAATTAATTATTTGCACATCCCTAATGCTTCCTTTCCAGGCTAGCAGAGCATTTTACGAGCACAAAGGAACCAAAACTCGTCATTCCCCAGAGCCGGCAGGGAGCTCAGCACACCCAGGGATAGCAAAAGCTGCTCTGCTGCTCACATCAGCTGCTGGGACACTGCAGTTTTGGGGCATGAACCCCATCCTCATGTACACCATTCATATCCTTGAGCTACAGACTATTTTCCTCTGTGCCTGTTGTGCACCACTTCCATCCAATAGAGCCATGTGCAGCCATATCCACTAGAGAACAGCAGTAACCCCTCTCCCCCCTAAGCCAACATAAGCATTACATTCTTTTTGAGCCACAACTCTGGTGTTGAACACCATGATTTAGGGGGTCTAAACACCATTGAGAAGCACATAAGAACCCCCTGCCTGCTGCAGAAGCCTCTCTTCTCTCCCAGGGCTGCAGAGGGGAGAAGCAGGACCTCAAATCAGCTGCAGTTGCCAGCAGCAATTGGCATCCCAGCTGCAAATAACTCTAAATCCCTTTGCCCTCATAAATAAGGGGAAAAAAGTTAAGAATTGCTTCACCAGATGGCTGTAGATCATAAGTGATCTGTCAAAGGAAAAATAAACTGCTCACTGCTTTTCCCCACAGGACTGAAACACACCTGCGTTTCCACTTTGATAACACCAGAAACCTCACCCATACAGGGAGAAACGATATTAACTTTGCAGGAGCTGGAGCTGCAGGTCCATCACCCTCAATCCCTCTGTGCTTTGTACCCCTTCCTTGTATTTATTTAGAAGTCAATAAGGCTTTCCCAGTAAATCTGAGTCCAGCACACACCACACAGACAGTTACACGGGATGTCCACATGGATCTGTGCTGGCCCCAGGACCAGCTCCCCTTCTTCAGCACACTTTGGATGGGCAAAACACAGAGATCACTCCACAGAAGTCCATAAGCTGCAGCTGTTGGAAATCTGCTCCAGAAAGGCTGTTTTCTGGCTTTTCACAGAGATTAAACCCCACAGGCACTCTTTTGGCTTTAAGGCAGCAAAGCACAGCTAACCCAGGCAGGAACCTGGGGCACTCAGGGCTATCTCTGCCTCAGCCCACCTGCTGCTGGGATAAAACCCTCTGGACCAGCCTCTTGTTACCTGCTGGTGGTCACCCCCTAAGCATCCCACACGCAGTGGTACCACCAGAGGAGATGTGTTATCTGGCCCCGAGGCTGGGGACAGCAGGCTTTCTCACCCCAACAGCCCCCTGCACCCCACAAACACAACCATTGCCTGCAACACAGAGCTCATTTTACCCCAACTGCCTTACCTGTGACAGCGAGGGCATCCTGCACCCAGCACACACACCTTAGAGAAGAGAGCAACCTTTCCTCTAGCGGAGATATCTCCCTGCCTCTTGAAACTGCTCCCACTCCCTTCCCATCAGCAGATGATGTCCGCTAGGGCTGGCCTTGACCATCAGCACCTGTGCCAGGGCGGGACATGGGCTCAGGGCTCTGCTACCACCTGGCACCCACTGATTTGCTGCAGCTGTTGCAGGAGCTTGCAGGTCATCACAGAATCACAGAATCACGTGTGATCTCCAGTTGGAAGGGATCCATAAGAACCATCCAGTCCAACTCCCTCCTCCTTGCAGGAGTACTTCACACTAACCTGAACATCAGCACACTCCTTGCTGCCCTCAGGCTCAGGTGCTATGGGCTACAGCTGCCACTTCACACTGGGAGGATCCCAGTCTGTACTGGGATGTGGCCAGGGGATCCAGTTTGTCCTGTCCCCTTCGGGTCAGGACAGACCTCCCCTGAGTAATTTCATCATGTTTACACACCAATAAAGAAGTTTCCACAAACGACCAAAGCTTGTGCTGGGCTTAGCAGAGAGCCATAGGGTTTCATCCAATGCTGTTGTTCCTCTGTCTCTATTTTTGAAGGAAACTAAACAGGAATTAGCCAGAGACAGTGGATCCTGACACTGGATCTTTTCGTAACACCTGCTCAAAAGGTGAGCGGGACAGAAGACACTGCTGTTCCTTGCCCGATTACAAACCATTACCTCCAGCAGAGACTACAATGGGCCCATTACCTCCAGCAGAGACTACAATGGGCCCAACATACCTGCCAGATTTCTTCCTCCCAGATTTTTTGTTGCCAGATTTCTTGAGTCTTTATGTGCCAGGCTGACTCAAGATGCATCATCCAAATTTCCTTGTCCCGAGATTCCCCTTTTTCCCTGGTTTCTGGCCTCAGCCCACCTTGCCCACATCAAGCAGATGGTGCCTCGAGCCTCGTGTTGGAAGTGCTGTTGGCCCAAATGAAGCGTAACGTGCTGAGTTGTCCCTAACAAAGGGGTCCTCTGTTTGGCTTTCCTGGGAGTGTTATTATAGTCGGCGTTTATTTTGGCCTGGGACCAAAACATGCATTAGTGTGCTTCATCCTGTGCACGTCTGTGTGCGGCTCTGACAGGCGTGGGGGCTTGCAGATGCCAGGCCAGGCTGGGAAGGGAACTTTTTCAGGAGTTAAAAATCTTCTTCCCATACGCACACTGTTCAGTGAAACAGGCCCAGGGCATCCTGGCTTGCTGGGGAAGGTCCATACTGGCTCCACATCCTTGCCTAGTTTGCTCTGGGGCAGTGGTGAGTGCCAGGGTCAGGCTCAGGGATCTGCCCCACAGTCCCAGCTGGGCCATGCAGTAATTAATTTTGGTTTCTCATAGTGGGATAATGATACTGAACCTGCATCATAAATGTTTCAGGGTGTAACAAGAAAAGCAACAGGTCCACACTGTGCCAGAAGGATGGATCTACAGTGGCTGAAGGGGTATTCCCATTCCCAGTGCATGGATCTGGAGAAACGTGTCTCTCCATGCCACACCAGGCGATGCAGATGCTGTCCGCCACCCTATGCATCAGTCACTTTGAGGGGGATGCCACCCTTCCCCTGCAAACTGGTGCACCTCTGACCAGGGTCAGGAGAGGCCCTTAAACTGCATTTTGTAACCTCAAAAGAAACACCAGCAGGGTGCAGGGCAGCAGCAATAGCTCACCAGGGGTGACAGGAGCCCCAGGGCAGATGCTGGGACACTCAGGCCCCCACGCTGCACCACTGCTGCTGCCACAGGTGCTGCCACTGTGTCCCTGTGTGAGCAGTTCCCTCACTGTGCTTTTGGCACGTCCTTTGCTGAGTTGTAAACGTCAAAGCAGATGGCATCTGCTCTCTGTGCTATGCTGTAATTAGAAAACAATATTATTAAAACCACTTCCCATCTCTGCTTTCTTTTCATCTCCCCTCCTTCCCGTTGTTCCTCTATTCTCTCCCGTGCAGCCTGTGGCCTTTGGGCTGAATGCTGATGAGCTGTTGTTTGGTCTAATCTGCAGTGCTTGTTAACGGGGTTGTTAACACAGTTTCGAACCACCTGCTCTGGGTTGGCTTCCCGTAAGTCCTGCCCCTCCAAATCAGAGCCCATTGCTGGGGAGGTGCTGGGGTTATTGCTCTTTTCTGCTTCAGATGCTCGGGCACAAGCTCTGCCACCCACGTTGAAACCAAGCTCTGTGCAAATCCACGTGTTTTGCTGTGAGGGCATCTGTGCCGACATGATCTTTGTTGTAAATAATCACTACATAAAGGCATTGCATATATATCTATACACCCAGCCTTATATCCTTCCCCACAATTATTTGTTTCCAACAGGAGCATGGCCAGAGTTGGCAGCCAGCCAACAGGGATACAGGGATAGAGCAGCTCTCCTGTGAGACAGGGCTGAGAGAATTGGGTTTGCTCAGCCTGGAAAAGGGAAGGATTGAGACTCATCCCATTGCGGCCTTCCAGGATCTGAGGGGATCCATCAGAAAGATGGAGAGAAGGCATGGAGTGACAGGACAAGATGGAATGATTTCAAACTGAAAGGGAGTAGGTTTACATGAGATATTAGCAAGAGATTCTTCCCTGTGAGGGTGGGGAGGCCCTGGCACAGGGTGCCCAGAGCAGCTGTGGCTGCCCCTGGATCCCTGGAAGTGTCCAAGGCCAGGTTGGACGGGGCTTGGAACAACCTGGGCTAGTGGAAGGAGTCCCTGCCCATGGCAGGGGTGGAATGAGATGATCTTTAAGGTCCCTTCCAAACGAAATCAGTCTGTGATTCTGTGATTTCTCCTGGGCCATCCGCTCCCACCTGAGACATCCAAGTGCCAACACTGGATGAGGGATGCTTTTCAGCACTCTTTGCACAGCAAGGATTTTACCTTCAATTCATGCATCTTACAGTCAAATTTCAAATGTAAAGCGTGGGCAGAACACCCACAGATACCCCTCCCTCTGCTGAGTGAGCTGAGTGAGAAGAAGCAGATAGGAGGTGGGGAGGAACGGGGCTGCAGGAAGGGACAGGAACAGTCAGGTGGCCGAAGAGAAGAGATGCCAGTGGAACTGAGACCTTGGGGAGTTACTGGGCGAGGGAACTGGAGTCTCCTCTCTGCCAGACACAGCACGACTCACACTTCCCTAAGAAGTGCTTTGAGCTTACGGGGTGGCAGCTGGGCCGTAGGAGTTGAGCACTATTTGCACGTGGCACTCCAGAGTGTGTAAAGATGCCATTTCAACCCCAGTTCAACACGCTCTGGGGCACATCAGTGACAGCCCAGATCTGAGTTACACCGCCTTGAGCTGCTCTGAGGGCTGGGGAGGGAAGCCAGCTGCAATTTACTGCTGGAGAAGCAGCTGGAAGGGCTCTTCCACCTGTCAGCTGGTGCACATCTGGGTCTCTCGTTTTAGTATCACTTTAGTCTAGGAGTAGATGGAAACTTCTAGAAGTTGAGGTAACTTTCTAAGAGCAAGTTAGTAGCATCATAAAAGAGTAGCAAAAGTGTATTGAAGACATTTGTACCATTTTCCTGCCTGATTTTCTCCTTTTGTTGAGCGCTGTGTTTTGGGCTAAGAGAGAACTGTGTTCTCTCCAGAATGCTCCCATAGCTGGTACTGGGATCTGGAGCTGCAGACAGCAATTTGCCAAGAAAAAGATGCCTCTGAACCTAATAACTTGCAGACAATAATACTCTTTTACATGCTAATAGATACGATTGTTCTTCAAATGTCTGACATTTATAGCAGTATGATATCTCTGCTGGAAAGCATGCCAGGGATAGGCACGACTTCCCAAGGCAAGTGCTGGGGAAGGAAAAGGATGGAACAGGAATTAATAGACAAGATTTGTGACTGAATTTCACTTTAGGTTTCCTCCAATTGCTGCTGTTTCCTTCCCATATTTCAAAAGCAATGACTGGCCTGGAAGGTAATTCACACAAAACCCCCTAAACCAAGCAGTGTAAATAGAGCAGCAGAGATGGGCTGTAAATCAGCATCATCCACCTGGAAGCTTCGCTGGCTGGTATCCAACCAAAAAATCAGGGCCAGGCCTCAGTAGCTCTGCTTAGTATCAGAGAGACAATAGGCAGGAATGCCTGCCTGGAGATGTTTGCTTGAAACAGATGAATTATTAATAAACTTATTGTTATTTGTTATTGTTCTTAAGCAGCTTGTCTCAGTACACATGTTAAAGTGGATTTCAGTCTTTCCTTATTATACCCAACAAATATTTGTGTCCAGATGTGAAGTGGGGACGGTATCTAAATTCTGATGGGAGATGCCCAGAGGGAATTTGTGTACATGGGGCAGTGGGAAATCTGGGTTTGTGTTTGCATCCCTGCCCACCTGAAGTTACTGTTTGTTTGCTTGAGTCAAGCATCTTTCCAATGGCCAGCCAGCCCATAATATTGTTGGAAAACCTGCTAGGAGAAGATGTGCAGCAGCTCTAAGGGGCAGAGCTGGCACTGCACCCAAAACTCCAGGTGACTTCTTCCTCAGATTGAGTCCTGCCAATATCTCTGCTGCATTCCCAACAGAGAGGAGGGCTTGAAGAACAGCAAGCCTTATATTTTTAGTGCTAGTTCGTGGCTGAGACAGGAGTGGGAATGTTGCCATGATGTCTACTGAATAAATATGTGCTACTGCTGCTCTCATTTGTCTGTACAGTTTTGGAGGAGTTGCAGATGGCCCTTTAAATACTTGCAAGGCCTGCAACTTTTCCAGAGTGGGTTTTTTTTCCCCTTTCTCCAAGCTACTTGGCTCCCTACAGTAATTAATATTATCTAATGGGGTGAAAAGCAAAGCAAAGCCTTCATATTTGAGATTATTCACACAAACAAAAATGTAAACAGCTGTCTGAGAGAGAACGAAGAAATAGGCTCTGAGACAGGACCCTGCAGGAATGAGCTGCCTGGAGCTGTACAAAAACCTGTGTGCTGGGATGTTTGGTGCCCACTGGGCACAGCCAAGAAATGCTGTGCTGCCACATCCTGGACAAAGAGTGGGGCCACTAGCAGCCCCAGGGCACTGTCCAGGGGGGGTTTATTCCCTAGAAATCTCAATTCCCATAAAACCCGCTCCTCTCCAATGCCAAAACCTATCACTGTGCTCATCCAAACAACTCAGCCTGGCTGAAAACTTCCAGGACTCCGGGAATCACAAGGAGAAAAATATCCCCTCAAGAACCGCAAGCACTTAGTTTCAGATCTATTCCTGGACCCCAGGGAGCAGGATCACAAAGCCCGGTGGCTTCAGAGAACATGGACAGAATGACAGGGCAGGTCAGGATGGGATGACAGGGCAGGTCATTAGCTGGGCTCTGCCATGGCAGGTGGCTCTGGTCAAAGCCAGCTCTGAGAGGTGCCCTGGCAGGAACATCCCTGGTTGCAGGGACAGCTCTGTAATGAACTGAGCTGTAAGGTGCTGCATTGTACCCTTTTGAAGGAGGCACTGGCTTTTAGAGTGAGCAGATCACCTCAAGAGGAGCTAATGAAGCATTTCCCTTTTTGTTCCCCTGCCTTTCTCCCTTCCCTTGCCCTTTGGGCACAGGAACCCTCCATATTATTCATCCTGACTTTGCTTACATCTTGAAACAGGGCTTTTCCTCCCATGGCATTTATAAAGACTCAGTTATTTCTTCCAATACAAAAAGTTCCTGCTTCTGAGGCTCAGGAAAAATCTGTTTGGCTGGTGCTTGTCTCCTGCGGGGCTCCTTGCAGGGGATGGAGATGGAAACAGTGGGGTGGGAGCTGCTGGGTAGGGCAAAGGAGGAGAAGGTAACCACAGGGAGACAGCTCCAAAGAGCTGGGAAACAACAGTCCTGTCTGTGGCAGAGGAAAATGTGTAAGGGAGTGCTGGAAACACTGACTGCCATTGGGGAGGTTGTATTTGCTCAGAAATGCATGGCTAGACTGTGGCTCTGGGTGAATTAATGAATGTATGTACTGCAAGGGGCCAGAGGAGACTGTTCCTGCAGAAAGGGGGAATTTCTCTTGGCCCTGACTGTTTGAGAAGGATGCTGCTGTTCTTGGGGTAGTGACAGTGACAGTGCAGCCACCCATCCAAGGCCTTGGTGCCTCATGAGCTCTGAAGAACAAAATAACTCAGGTGGCCTGTGCAGATTCCCAGATCCAGGGTGATTTTAATTCTGTCTTTTGGGGGGGAAATCTTGGTAGCAGAGCTAGAGAATTTCAGCACAACACTCTGTTGGCTCTACTCATCCACCTTCTCTCTGTCTGCTGTGAACAGAGCAATTGGGTATCTGAGATCTTGTGAGGACTTTCCTTCCAGCCAGGAGAGACAGGAGAAAGTTTCAAAATTCTCTGCAAGAGGCTGTAAGAAATATTTTTTGCTTGGTCAAACAGATTTTAATACTTTAAAACATTTTTGTTTTCATGGTGATTTATTTTATATTCCAAAATTAGATCTTATAAATTGTTTCAAACTGGAAAAACTCAAGAGAACTCATTCCACAAATTTGGGAAGAGGATGTTGTGACTCAGTGGGAGCAATATGTTTCTCTTTCTGTCCCTAACATGATTTTTCTGTGAAATGGCCATGACCTTTTGCTGTTTTCATTTTCCCACACCTGCATTGTCCACCAAGTGGTGGCTTTGGAAGTGGCTTTTCCAAGCACCTGCAACCAAGAGCTGAATTTCTGCTGTTTGCAGGTGGAACAGGCGAAAGGCTGTGGGCACCATCACCATGGATATTCCCAGCAGAGAGAAATCATGCATCGTGACGAGTGCACTTTATATAACTCCCTGGCTGAGGGAATATTTCCCAAGTTTATGTTACAGCCACTGAGCAAATCTCTTGGCTGCACGGAGCCATCCCTGTAGTACAAAGCTGGGGAGGGGAAGGCCAGACCCAGCTCAGGGAGCACAGGGAGCCAAGCTGCAGCCAAAATATGGTTCTGACCTTCCAAGACATTCTGGTGGCCCAGTGGCTGCCAGGTTGGAACATTCTGTTTGCTCTCTGGCAGGCACCAGGCAGTTTGCAAGGTCATTCCTAACTGCAGAGCTGATGCTTGCAGATTCAAGCAGGTCAAGCCCGTGGAAAGTCTGGGTGAGGGAGCCTTGCAGGATGACAATCCCAGGATTTGATTTCTGCCATCTTGCCCATCATGCAGTTGCTAATGAGGCTCTGGGGTGCTGGGTGCTGCCAATGCTGGGTGATACACAGGATCTACGTGTGCTGGGGGTTCTCCCAGCATCTCCATGGGCTCTCCATGGCTCTGCCTCAGCCCCTGGCTCAGCAGCGCAGCCCGACATGCTCATCCTTCCCTGCTGCTCATACTTGTGGTGTGAGTAATCTGCCCCAGAGCCTCCCTCGTGGGTCACAGAGCCTCTTGGGCTGACCAGAACAGGGTCACAAATTTCTGTTGCTTTCACAGCTCCAGCTTGATAGCTCCCTGTTGGGTTCAGGCTGGAGTGAGCCCGGGTTTGGCCTGTCATCTCCCTGGAGCACAGCAGTGTTTTGTGGATACTGCTCTAGCGAATGGCTTTGAAACAAAAATAGCGCTGATTAACCATATTCTAGCAGTGTCTTTGTGACTCAGAGTGTGACGGGTATCAGGACACTCTCAGGCAATGTCCATGCCAGCTGCTGGACTTCCTCTGCAACAAATGATGCTGTGCAACAAGCTCTAATGCTAACACTAAACTTGCATATGAAAAAACCCCATTGCTGTTTAGCTGGTAGCTCCTGGTCGCTCCCCTCAATCCCCAGTGGTGTCCCTTTGGGGCAGGTGTTAGAGAAATGCTAGCTCTGAGAGCTTTGAGAAATAAATCCTCTGGACCTCATTGTAAGGTTGGAAGGTCTCCCACCTCTCCGTTTTAGGAGGCCAGGGAATGAAGCAGAGAAGCATTGCTGATCTGGAGGATGGCCTCTCTTCAAGACCCCAGTCTTGGATCTTCTGAATGGAGAGGGAACTGCCTCACTTCACTCCTGGTGAAACACCTGGACAAGCTTTTCTGGCTGATTGTAGGACTCGGGCGTGAAGCCAACAAATCTGCAGCCTTTGAATTCAACACCTCCCTCTGCCCCCAAAGTCAACAAGAGCTTTGTTCACCTATGGACAGCTGAATTTCCACTTTATAAATCCAGCCCCCTTTTAACCTGGCGTAGGGCACCATCAGTACTGTTATTCCATTAAATCAGAGTAAAATTATTATCTTTCGTTTCCTTTTTCTTGAAAGCACCAAGTCCACCCTGGCATCTGTGTGATTAATCCCAGACCTGATTCTGCAGGTGGGAAGTCTGTGAGTTCCCAGGACAATGTGTTTCCTCCAGTGACCATGGCACTTTTCACCTTTTTCCTCACACCTTTAGTAGATATTTCTTTGAGGCAATGGATACAACATGTTACCAAGGCAATGGAAAATCCAGGCTCCATATTGCAGATCTCTTCTCCAGCAGGACTTGGAGGGAATGGGGGAGGAGTCAAGAGCATTATTATTGAATTCAGAGGGAGCTCCATGAGACTGGTGGGGAGGGTTGAGCTTTCCACACTACTGTCCCTGGCAATAATTATTCACCATATGGGGATTTTGTCTCTGTTCTGCATTACCAGAGGGTTTCTGAGGGCAGTGTTGGAGGTTAGGATTTTTCCATTTTTTTCCTTTTCTTTCTCTCAGGGAATTTTCTCCCATTTGTTGTCTAAGAGATGGGAATGACTGATATTTAAAAGAAGTGGCCAAGCAGTGGGGAAGGGGTGCAGCTGGTTGCAGCCTCTCAGCTGGGAGGCTTTTTCTTGGGAGGTGCAGAGATACTGCGAGATTTCGGCTGGCGGGGGTCAGGGGACAGGGCTGGGCTCCTCTCTCTGGCTCTCGGGACCGGAGTGGACACAGGTGGGGTTTGTGGCCAGCCCGTTGCTGCCCAGAGGATTCGCTGCCACTGTCCTGCCACTGTTTCTCCTACCGTGGGTGAGCCTTTGCCCCTAAGAGCCGCTGTTGAACTGGGACCTTTCCAACACCCGACCTCACTGGGAAGGGGACCCCCACCCTCTCCCCCTTCCCAGAGGGCGCGTCTCCCCAGCGGTGCGTGGCAGCTGCTTGTGACAGCCCGGCTGCTGCTGCCCAGCCCTGCTCTTTTCTGCTGCTGCTTCGGGTTTTTCGCTACACTTTACCTCGACATCCCGTGTCCGCCCGACCGCCCGCGGCTCCTGCTACGGCTGCGGAGTTTCTGCTACACTTTGTTTGCCACCCTGGCGTCTGCTCGCCTCTCCTGTTGCAGCCGCCGCTCCGAGGTTCCTGCTGCAGCCCATTCCGCCATGCGGAGGGGCACCGGGACGGGCTCCCCCTGTGCGCTCACAAAGGAAGCCTTTTCTCCATCCCTTCCCGCCGGCTGCGCCCGCCATTGCCGTGTGGGGAGAGACGGCCGGAGCCGCGCCACAGCGCCCCCTGCCGGCGCGGGGGAAGCACCGCACCCGCCCTGCCCGGCCGGGAGCCACCAGCGCCCCTGGCGGCCGCGAGCGGAACTGCAGCGAAGGGGAAAGCGCCTGCGGCCGGGAGAGGCTGGCACTGCCTTCTGCTGCTGGGTGTGGCTGCTTGTTTGTCTTGTTATATATGCATACTAGTAAAGAATTGTTATTCCTTTTCTCATATCTTTGCCTGAAAGCCCTGTAATTTCAAAGTTCTAATAATTTGGAGGGAAGGGGGTAATGTTTTCCATTCCAAGGGAGGTTCCCGTCTTCCTTGGCAGACACCTGTCTTTCAAACCAAGACAGGCAGCCATGCTCATTCCCAGTGGGATTCTCTGCATGGCACTGGCTGAGCTGTGAGGGGAGGCTGCTACGCTGGAGAGGCCAGCACTGACCACAGGCCCCGGCACTGCCATTCCATGGGTGACACCTGGGATACACCAGCACAGCACAATGCCAGGGAACAAGGGCAATGTCCAGAGCACATTGTCACACTGACTTTGACTTCTGAACCTGGCCCCTGTGGAAACCAGGGGTGGGAATGTTAGGTAATGCTTTATACTTACTGCCATGCTAGGCAGTGGGGTGGGATTTTGAGGGGTGCTCTGTGTTGCTTGGGGCTTGGACAGGGATGAAAAGTGTTCCTGCTGCAGCCCAGGGCCACAGTCTGCAGGTACTTGCTGGCCAGACACCTCCTCCTGGCCTGGGGATGCAATTCCCACCCCCAAGCCCTCAGGAGCAGCCAGGCACCATTGCGCCATCGTGCCACAACAAGGAGGACCATCCCTCTGTCTGGAACGTGCTGTCACATCGTCCCCAGAGCCCCATTCCCACAAACCTGTGGTGCTTTGGGTGCCAGCAGAGCCGCTCCAGTGGGCAGCAGATGTTGCACAGCTGGACGGGCTGTGTGAGCAACACTGACATGCAGCGGTCAGCAGCTGCATCTCTGCCTGCCTGCCCCTGCCCACCCCAGCTCAGCCTCACCAGGGATGGCTCCAGGCCAAGCCTTGCATTGCTTCCCAAAAATTTAGCTATTTCCCTGTGGAAAAACCCCATCCTGGCTGGTGATCTTCCTCCCACAAAAGCAGTGTTTGCCACAGAGAAATCACCTGCTGGTTAAAGAGGGGGGAATTGCAAGCAGAAGCATTTTTTTTCCCCAGCATGTTATTTAAATTCCTTTAAATGTGCCCCGTAACACTACTTGTAAGTGACCATGCTGCAACCCAGAGGGTGCTGACAGGCAGTTGTTCCCAGATGGAAAAGTAGCTGCAATGCTGAACCAGGGAAGGAAAAGACTGGGAAGAGAGTAATTTCAGATATTTGAGCTCTCAGGAGCTCTGGGTGTGATGTTGGCAGCTACATTGCTCAGAAGAGTTTGGCCACACTGGGCGCCTGTGCTGAAAATCTGTCCCTTTTATCAGTGCTGATGTGTTTTGAAACCTGGCCAGGGAAATGGCATGAGGTTGGGGCTACCCTGGCTGCCAGCCCTGCTCCCCAGAGCTGTCACATGGTCACAGTGTCAGCTCATGTGGCATGAGGGTACGAGCCAGCTGTGGCCAGCTGGCCCCATTCTCTGCTCTGCCCAGTTGTGGATGGATGTCTGCCAGACTGAAGCACCAAAACCCAGGAGTGGCGATGACAGGGAACAGACAAAAAGAGAAAACAGGGAAATTACAACATCTGATGCAAGAAAAATCTCCCTTTTCCCAGGTTCAGTGTCCAGTGTTTAGCAAACCAGGCATTTATAGTAAAAGTCCAAAAGATGTTTGTGGCCTGACACATTGGAGCAGTTCAGGGAGGAACACTTGGGAAGGAAGAAGGAGCTCTAGTCTTAGCAAAGGGCATGCTTTGGACTGGTTTGGTTCTGTATAAGGAGTCAAGCCAGGGCTGTAGTGGAGCACCAGCTCAGTGGAAACTTCCTGGAAGTCTGTGGTGTTTTAGCCAAAAGACTGAATAAGATTCTCGAATGTGTGAGAGGGGAAACAGTGAGTAGGTGCTGGGAGAGGATTTTACCTTTGTGTGGGGCTGAGGAGACTGATTCAGGAATTTTGCATCCAGTTCAGGTGTCTGCATTTAAGAGAGGGTGTTGGAGAGTGTTGAAAAGAGCTACAAAAATGATTGAAAGACTGGAGAAACAGCTTTACAGGGGAGAGAACTTAAAGACCTCCATCTGTTCGTGTTATTAAAAAAAGAGGTTGAGAGGTGACTTGATGACAGTGTATAAATACTTTCAGAGGTAGAAAAGAGTGGGCACTGCAGGATCTGTAATTTAGCAGAGGAAAAACCATGGATGGCTGGAAGCAAGAGCCAGATGAAGTCAAACTGGAAATTAATCACCTTCATTGTTTAAAAAAAAAACCCCAACAGGTCCAACATTTTGGAACAAATCCAAAGCAAAAGGGTGGTTTTTTTTGGTCTCAGTGTCTGAAAATGAAGACTGGGAGCTTTTCTCAAAGACCTGTGTTAGCTAAGGCACAAGCTAGCACTGAATGGGTGGAGCTTAATGTGGAGATTATTGGGTTGAAATGATTGTATGGATACACTCAGCACTGCAGTGGCATCCCAAAAGATGCACTAGCACATAATCTTTGGGCTTATCTACCTGGCTCCTGAGCAGGACTAGTGAAGAATGTGAACTCGGGAGCAAGGATGAAGTGAAGAAAAGAAAGGAAAAAAATCCATCATGGGGTTGATTTTACTTACTGGCTTTTAAGTAAAAAAAAATAAATCAGAGACAAGGAAGAGCAACCCCCTTGACCCAGACACCTGCAGGTGTGGAGAAGCTGGCCAGGTGTGGTCAGTCAGAATAACCTTCTGGAAGTGGGTGGATGAGTCGCTGTCCCGAATGAATGACATCAGCTTGAGAAGGGGTTTAGCTGTGCTGGGGTGGAACACGCTCCTAGCGACAGCCTTGGGGCCCTTCTGAGTGCAAACACCAGATCTGGCTGTGGGAGGGTGTGATTTTCCCTACCCTGGGCACACATCTGGTCCTTCGTTCTGGACAATGGGAAGGCCCCTTCCTCTGTGCTCCCGCCCTTGCTGCTGTTCCTGGCCCTGTTCCCACCGGCTCAGCCGAGCCCCTGCCTTGCTCTCAGGCTCCTCGCACCCACCCCGCTCCTGGCAGCTGGGAGCAGTTGGATTTTGGGATGTGGTGGTGCCAGGTTGTGGGTTCTCCTTGCAGCAGGGAAGCTCAGGCCCAAGATGAAGAAGCAGAAATAAAAGGTTTTGCTTTGTTGGCTGATGGATTGTCCAGGGTTAGAGCCCAAATGGCCGCTCAATGTCCCACCTGCACCCCTGGGAATATCAAGGACCTTGTGTCCTGCCTTCACACCGACACTTTCCTAAATTATGCAGGGGTTACAGGGTTTGGCAGCTGAAAAGGTCAAATGCTGACAAGTGTGTTGTCCCCAACACTGTCTTTGGCTGGCCTTAATTTCCCAACTCCAGCCGTGTCCCCCAGCCCTGCTACTTGTGTGATGCTCCAGCACTGGTCACTGCCAGGAGACAGGATGAGCCCCAGCCTTGCTGGAGCCTCCTGGGGAATCACTGAAACAAACACGTGGAAAGAATCAAACATGTGAGGGTTTTAGGACGGAGCTTGGGCTCTGAGCACCTGGCTCAGTGTGGTCAGTCCCCTGCCTCAGGCAATGTGAGAATGGCTAATAGCCTGTCTAATTTGGGCAGGCCTCTCAATCCCTAATCTCCTCCCTCCCCATGTCCCGGGTAATAACATGCTTTCAATATTCAATGAAGAAAAACCTGAGTGAAAGTGAGTGAAAGGCAAAATGTCTGTCTGCGGCAGAAAGCAAGAGATTGAAAGTGTTACCAGTGCTTTAGGGTGGGTAATAGCAGGAGATTTGTGAAAGGGATCTGGAAGAAAAGGCCCTTTTCAAAGGAATGGTATAATCACTGGTATCTCTGTGTCTCACGCTCAAGGACTTGCCTTCACAATCTGCCATCAGAGGAGAGGATTTGTTGCTCTCTTCTGTAGATGAGCACTACAGAAACCCTTCCCACGCCGCTTTTCTAAATCTCCTTTGAAGGGATGCTCCTCTGCTCCTACCGAGTGTCAGGGCTGTCCCTGCTTTGTGACCCACATTTGCAGAACTAATCAGGAATAAAAAGGGGAGCAGAAAGCACCTGCCATGGAGGGATGCCCCTCAAAATCCCAGTGTCCCCAGAGCCAGGGACTGGGGAGGGTGGTCCAGGACGATGCTGGGGGCTGTACTGGAGAGGAAATATGCTCCACTCGTAGATCTGTGGGGTGCTCAGCTGCAGGCAGAGCTCTTTTGGCAGCAGGAAGGATAGAAAGGGTTTCAGTGGAAATGGTCTTTATCGGCAAGCGCAGCTTTGCTGAAATCAACCCACTTTGTGGGAACATGTAGGAAACAACTGATGGGAAAAAAATCTGAACCATTCGTTTTGACCTTCAGAAGGTAATTTTTTCTTCCAAAGCATTTAATTTCAACAAATTACTCAGTTTAGTTTTGATGTTAGCACTCAAATTGATACCATTTTCATCTTCCGTGTGTGTGAGCTGCTGGTTCCTGGCTGTACCCTGGCAGTGCTGGGCTCCAGGGGCACCCACAGCACCTTTCCATGCCACGCTTCCAGTCACACAGCAAAGCAATCCGTCCACATCGACGCTTCTGAAAGCCTTCTCCAGCGAATTTGGGATGGACAAGAGGATTTGGAGATGAAAACACATCTGAAAGCATGACAATTTCCTGTGGAAGAGAAATTGTACTTTCCAAGCACTCTGAGTCAGCAGTGCAGAGCCTGACCCTCCCTACTCAGCCCTTCTGATCCAACCTCTCAGAGAACAGCAATAAACATATACATTAGCCAGTTAATTCGGTGTTTTGCATTTGTAGGGCATTTTTGGTGTGAAAAGGAGCTTAGCTTTAAATTTGTGTGACCTTGACGTGCTTAAAGTTAAGCTGCTCTTTAAGTCTGTGTAGAATTGGGACCTGTTAGTGGTCCACATACCCCTGCCATGTCCTGCTGATATCCCCCTGGCAAGAGAGGGAGGTCTGGCTGCTGATTGCATTGATTTGAGGTGACAGCAGACCTGTGCCAATGCCGGGTTTGTTTATGCTCATGTGGGAGTGGTGGTGGCTGCAGCACGCAGCATTTGCAGCCCCGTTCACCAGGGCTGGGACTTTTGCTGCTGTCTGGGAAGTTGCAAGAAGGACAACAACTGTTCCCTGTTTCATCCCTGCAGTGCTTTGTGCAGATAAAAGAGGTGTGTGAGGCTGCAGAGGCTGCAGGGAGCTCATGGCTAGTGCAAAGGCATGTCCCTTCCTATCCATGCCCGGGATCCAAGGCTCCTCCTGGGTGGATTTGCAGGGAGCTGGAGGGAGGGATGCTCAGGTCTCAGCACTGCAGTGACAGGGCTCTCCTGGGCTCACCTTTAAAGCAACATCATTATTTCAGAGATGTGTACAAGGGCAAATTCCCTGTGAGCACAGGGTGTGAGGGAGCCGGACCCAACGAAGGAGGAATTTGTCACCTTTGGAAGCTCGATGATGCTGTGGATGCTCCTCCTGCACACCAAGGGAAGGCTCCAGGCCTCTGCCCACCCAGCCCCGCCACCAACAGCTGTAGGCCTGCAGAGACAACTCCCCAGGCTCTGTTTTTAACTCGCTCGCTTTCATTTATATTCAATTAGAGGATAAATGTAGGCAATGTGTGCGCTCGGCTCAGGCAAGGCTGCCGCTCCAAAGCAACCACAGGGAAGGTATTTTATTTTTAAAATAGATGAAGGAAGAGATGAAGACAGGGAGTTGTGCACTCTATCACCTTCTTGTTGCTAATGTTGGCCTGGTCATGAAAACAGAAAGATTTATAAAAATTATTTGTTTTCCAAGACACGTGCTGTTTACTCAGCTCCAGCATGGAAAATAAAGCCAAGGCTCCTGCTCGTGCTTTAAGTCAGTTCCTGTGTCTCATGACCAGGTTTGTAGAGATGCTCCTGAGGATTTCGACTTCCAGTCACCCTTTATTCAATGATTTAAATAAATGATAAATATGCATATGGAATAATGAAAATATTCACGGCAGAAGTGCAGCCTAAAGAATATATTGATCTCCCTTGAATCAGGGCAATGCCTGACAGGGCCCTGCAAAGGGAGTGGAGGGCACCCTGCTCACAGGCAAGCCCTGCAAAAACCCACTGAGTCTGGCTCTTAAATGAAGGTGGAAAAGTTTCCAGCAGTGTGTGCGGCTCAGTCTCACAGGCTGTGTGCCCTGATAAGGCACATGGGATCTCACTAACAACCCTCTGCATTTAGAGCAGAATTTTGCCCTAAAAGACGATCCTGACGTGCTTAAAAGTGACAGTACCCTTTTGCAGTGTGTTTTAAGCACATGTATTCTGACACCTACAATGTGTTGACCAGGCTGGACTCAGCCTTGTGCTTTTCTGGGCTCTGCCCACCCCAGAGCACACAAAACTGTCAAAACCCACTTAATACACATTGACTTAATGGGAGTTGTGCAGCAAAATGCTGCTGGGTGCTTGGAATGCGAGGTCTGCGCAGAGGATTCATTACTCCTGCATTGTAATTAATGATAATTAAAAAAAAAAAAAGAAGTTTTTGTACTGAGAGTTATGCTGGATGTTAGAATTAACATCTCATTGAATTATCAAAGCTTTCAAGTAGTGGGTGGTGGAGAGTGGCTTGGGGCTTGCAAATAGGTCAGAGAAAGAGCTGGTTGCTAAATATCTGATGGAAACTTTCCACTGGGGAAGAAAATCTTGCTGATTTGATGGAATAGGAACAATTCTTGGGAGGATGTTGATTCCATTAAAACTTATGGAAAAAGCAGGCATGGAGGCTGGGCTGCCTGCATGTGACATGGGCTCTGTGGCCTGTTCCCCGGGGATCCTTCCTGTTCACATATGCATTACTCCCCTTGTCATTACAAAATGAAACACAAAAAGAAGGGAAGCGCGAACATTTCAGTGGCATGGTGCCAGCACAGGTCTGCTCTTGTGCTTTTGGCAGCTCCAGCTGAATGCCCTTGAAAGCAGCCACCAGTTTTTCGGGTGCTTGGGTCTATGGGTTCAGCCAGGGATGGTTTGGCTCTGGTGCTCTGGGCTGTGGAGCGCTTGCAACTCTGTGTGACATCAACAGGGGGAGCGGCAGGTCCTGCGGAACTATCCCTGCGCCGGGCCTGGGACGTACCATCCTCCAGTCCCTTCGCCAGCATCCTCCATCCCTTTCACCCAGCATCCTCCATCCCCTTTATCCAACATTTTCCATCCCCTTCGCCCAGTATCTCCCATAGCCTTTCTCCAGCCTTCAACCCAGCCTTCTCCTGGCAGCTTGCGGGGCTGGCACTGGTTTCCACCTCCGTGGGAATTCATCCCTCAGGTTTTCCACCCCTGCTGCCACTGGGATGTGGCATTACCATGAAGGCTCTGGGTTGTGTGTACCCACCATGTGGCAGAGACAGTAAATTTTATTGTTGTGGCTCTTTGTAATGATTCTCATAATAATTCAGCACTGAAATCAGCCAGCTGGGCAGAAGGAGTCTCTGTTTTTGCCTGTGAAGCCACCTCCAAGGGGTGGCCAGTTCTTTTGCATGGGTCCTGCTGGGTTTAGGATGCCCAAGGACCTCTGACACTACCAGGATCTTCCTGTCTCTCTCCTTTGTTGGGGTGGCAGCAGAGGGCCACCTGAGGATAAAGAGATGAAGGACTGACATGCTTAACTGCTCCTCCCAAGTAGAGGGGAGAATGTAATATTTTGGGAACCAGATGAGCAGATCTGGCAGCCTGTGCTGTGCCGGCCCTTGTGGGGAGCAGCCCTGAGCTGAGAGCTGGGCACAGGGTCCGTCCTTTGGCTGCTGAGGCTGTGCAACTTCTGTTTAAAACTAAGGAATTTCTTTGTTCCAGGCAACTTTTTCCATAATCTTTCCTCTGCTCAGCTTCTTCTTCCTGTTCCCAAAGAAAATAACCTTGTGTGAACTGCTGGAGGAGACAGTGGCTCAGCAAACCCTCCTACCTCCCTGCCAGCTGTGTTCCCCCTGATCAGAGGGACCCTCTGGTCCTGTGGGGAGCGACAGGCTGGTGGCAATTATATGGAAAGCAGATCTCAGAAGGGTTTGTCTCTGTGGGGGAAAAGGCACAGCAGAGCTGCTGGGGAATAATAATTATATTATTATGCAGGAATAAAGTCCCATTTATTTCTGAGAAGGGAATGAGTATGGGGGAAGAGCAGTGAGTGATTGCAGAATAATTATCTCACAGCACTATGCCAGGCAGTGTTTCCCTTGTAGGCAACTCCTAAACATTGTGCTAGAGAAGGACTGCCAGCTTGGACTGTGTGGTCGGTGAAGATGGGGCTGTCCCATCCCAAAGCGCACTTGTCAGCATCCATTGGCTCCTGCAGGAACAAGAGACGATGCAAACACTCACCTGGCAGTGCCACACACCTGCGGGCAGGGCCGGGCAGCCAAGAGCCACCAAGCTCCCAGTGCTCTGCACCTTCCCGCAGTGGGATGTGTAGGGATGCTGCTGCTGCTGCTGCTGCTGCCCTACGGCTCTGTCCGGCTCCTCCAGCACATCCCAGCGTGCTTCCACGTGCCTTTGTCTCTATCAGAGCGACGTTTTTCCCACCGCGCGGGGCTGGCAGCGCAGTCCTGTCTTGCTTCACGCGTGAACCTGTGATCACCCAATTGGGTCCCGTGAATAATTAATATGTGTCACTGTGCTTCCTGCCCCCGCGGCGCTGTCGATCGCTCCTCCGGGACGAGGGGATTTGGCCAAGGTCATTGCCGGTGTCGGCCACAGCAGGACCGCGCCTGGGGAGCAGCCTGGGGGGGCCCCCAGGTGTCATTGTCCTTGTGGCTGCTTCCCGCATCCCTGCGGGGTGGGGAAAGCTCTCCCCGGGAGAGGAGCAGCACAAAAGGGGAACGGCATTACTGCAGGCCTGGAGGTGGGGGAGGTGGGCAAGGGGACATGAATGCAGGTGGCTGCTCGGGGGGGTCGTGCCGAGGGGTGGTGACCCCCCCCACCCCCGACCTGCTGGATCCCTCCAGAGACCTGCAGCAGGATGGAAGGAGCATCACTCCTTTCTGAGAACCGCTTTGTGTCCCGACGCGATTCCCGGCGCCTTCCTCCTTTTTCCCCAAAACTGAGGCGGGGGGAGGATGGGGGAAATTTAATTTTTTTTTAAACAAAAATTTTAAACATAATAAAACATGAAAACGTTAAAACCCCTGTATTTTT
>VXAD01006264.1:221-32850 GCA_013399195.1 Dicrurus megarhynchus | reverse complement strand
AGCGGGACGGGGCCGCTCCCCATCCTCCGCCGGGCGGACAAACGCGCGGCCGGGGACGGGGCGGCGGCGACGGCTCCCGAGGCCCCCTCCGGCTGCGGCGACCCCCGTGCGGGGTGGGCGAAGGGACCCACGCAGTGCGGGACCCTCGGAGCATCTCCCGGCTCAGCCCCGGCTCCGGCCTCCCCGCGGGGCTGGGTGCGGGGCTGCCGCGGCTGTGCCGGCCCTGGGATGCAGTCTGGAGGGGCAGCTGTGCCCAGCCCGTGCCGTGCCGGGGCTGTAACTGGTGCTTTTGGGGAGCAGCGGGGCAGGTGCTGGTTCATGCTACCCGAAAGCGTTCTTCAGGCAGTGGTCCTTGGCATGCACTGTGCTCCCCGTGGAGGAGATGAAGACAGGTCCTTCGAACATCACCTTGCATCCAGACAGTGTCCAACAGGGTGGATGCTGGCCTCGGGCATCCCCCGGTGGGACTTTGTAGGTCAAGTTGCTCCACAACCATCAAATGTCCCTGGTGTCCCACCTCGACGTGCTGGCAGCAGAGAGAGACCAGGGTTAGTGATGACTCTGTGTCACCAGGGCCCTTGTTCTTACCTATGTCAGGCAGGAGGTGTATTTGCAGCTCAGTGGGTGCTGGGGTACTCACATGGTACCTGATGGGTGTGCAAGGGCAGAAACGAGCCACCAGCTTCATCTGTGCTGGGAATGATGTGTGTCAGTGCAGCCTGTGCGAGGCCTCATCCTGCCCCTGTGGTGGTCAGGGCTTATACAGAGCTGAGGAAGGTGCTATGGCAACAGGAATAAATGGAATTCTCAATGTAAGGTGTGAGGAGGAGAGAGGTGAAGAGTGGAGGGAGGATTGTGCTCGCAGGTGAAGCCCCTGCTGGGTGTAGCACACAGTGGCAGCACTGGTCACTCGCTGGGAGGTGAAACACTGATGCTCTTCAAAGCTGAACTTCAGTTTACCTATACATTAAGTAGACAAAGCTGTGCTGGAGTCCAAGGATGGAGCTTTGTCCACTTACTTTACTGGAGAACTTGGCTTCACTCTGCGGTTCCAAAGCTTTATCTTCAGACACATGCAAATACTATAGCAGTGTTTCTTTCCTGTTTTATAT
This sequence comes from Dicrurus megarhynchus, assembly GCA_013399195.1. NCBI lineage: Eukaryota > Metazoa > Chordata > Aves > Passeriformes > Dicruridae > Dicrurus > Dicrurus megarhynchus. The sequence goes on along the minus strand of VXAD01006264.1, from coordinate 31,738 downwards.
TTATTTTTTCTCTTTGTCTGGAAGATATTTGGCTTAAGTACATTGAGCTTCCTCTGATGTGAAAGGGATGGAGTCTGTTGTTCTGGTAGTATTAGCAGTCTGAATGAGGGGATTAATCAACCTTTTTTATTTGGCTAGAAATAAAATCAACTGAAGACCTGGAGTTGCTTGTTTTTCAGGCTTTAATTTGCTTTCTTCCGTTGAGGTTTCTCTCTTTGCTTTTTCTGGAAGAAACAGAACGGCTTAAGATTGGGAATTGCTGAAAAAGGTAGGATGACTTGAGTGTTCTTAAAGCAAAAGCAATTTCTTCTCTTGTGCCGTGATCAGACAGAAAGGACTGAGCAACTCAGTGCAGCACGGTGTGACCCTCTGGGTGCCAACCAGGGGATCCACATACACATCGCAAGCTTCCTCCAGCACATTTCCCTCCCTGGCCCCCGTGTTGTGTTTGTTTCCGTTGGTATCCATTAGTATCCATTGGCACTGGGTCTCCCACCCTGGGCTCCAATAGCTTCATCGAGAGCATCCTGCTCCTACAGGCACAGTGACAAGTGCATGAGGTGGCTGGTTTAGCAGTGGCTTTGGGATGCTCCCAGATTCCATGTAGGATGCTTACATAACGTCCTCTATGTTTTCTGCCATCGGAGCTGCCAGGAATGGGAGTCTGGGGAATTTTGTGTCTAATCCCTGTGCTGCCACAGGCTGCCCTCACCCCTGTGCTTCAGTTCTCATTTGGGAAAACAGAGCATCCAAGATGAGCGCTCCTCACCACCACCCCTGGCTGTGCTGAGTCTGTATTCTGGAGGCCAGCATCACCCTTTGAAGTTTTAATGTCCTAATTATTAATGGCTACAGCCATTTAATTGCAAAATTGCTCTCTGGTGCCTTTACACTGTGGTGATGGCCAGGGCAGGAGCACATGGGCAGATTATGTCTTCTCCAAGAGGCCAGTTTGTTAGTCCTGAGTGTAATAGGTTGATTAGCCCTGGCTGATGGGGGATTGCTGGTGTGCTCCAGAGCTGGGCAGGCTTTAGGGCACCTGAGGGTGGATGAGGCAGCATCAGGAGGAGATGCTGGGCTTGGTGGCATCCCCTGTGTGATGGGGGAGCCTGGGGTGGTGTTGTGGGTGGATGGTACAGCCATGGTCTGTGTGGGAGCTGCTCTCTGTGGGTTTTGTGGGGTTTTCTGTGCTGCCCCATCTGCTGTGAAGGAGTCCTGTGCAGAGGTTTGCTCTCAAAGGCTGTTATGCACTGCAGCCACAGCAAAGCCAGTGGACCTAATGGGCTTAGCTGAAACCCTGCGTTTGTTTTAACTCAAGCATGTTTTCAACATCACTTTTCCAACTCAGTAGGTAATTAATGCATTATGTGCTCTGTTGCATTAAACAACTGGGCCTTTTCTCATGCACATTATTAGAAAGGCTCCTCTTAATGTTCATAGCATTATCATTGATAAGAGGTTGGTGTGAGAGCCTCAGGGTCAGTGGTGTTCAGAGCTACCAAGATTTCAATTCTGACTTTGGTGCATTTCTCATTCTGATTTAAGAAGCACTTCAGTTTTCCCCAAGCTGCCTGTTTGCTCTGCTCTTGTCCTCCTCCTTTTCCCAGTTTCATGATGTTTATTTTTCTTTCCAAGCCTGTGATCATGTTAAAATCCTAGATTTTGTTTTTAAGGGAAGTAAATTGCTAATCCTTATGTTTGTGGAGACAAGCTTAGAAGTATCCCCCGCCTTATCGCCAAAGCCTCTAACACCCACAGTGGACACTGCCTCTTCCTTTTATCCCCAGTAGTCTCATTTTAAGCAGGAGCTGGAGCTTTGCTGGGGAATCTGGCTTGGGGACAGCTGCTGCTTGGGTGGATGCTTGTGTTAGAGCAGAGATGCAGCTGCTGTGGCCAGCGTGGTCCTGGTTGGACTTTCCCTACCTACAGAACAAAAATCCTCAATTCCACATGGTTCTTTGGGCAGTGTTGAACAATATGGGTCTCTTTGAAGGACGTTTTGTTCTGACTCTCTTCCACCCATGGAGCAGGTGGGTGGACTGAAAAACCCAAGTGTCCTTTCATAGCCTTGCTGTGCTCATGCTGTGCTGGGTCAACAGGAGAGCTGCACCCAAACCCTGGGTATTGGCGTCTTTGGGCTGTACTGAGTGCTTCAGATCCTGACAGTTGTTGCCTTCTCTCCTCCCCTGTGTTTTGTCATGCTTCACCTGCCTTCCTGGGTCACCAGCTCCCGGAGGTGACGCTGGGTCTGACTCCTCACCTCTGCATCACGTAAGAGGGGACAATGAACAATTTCTGCTGCAGCCACAGGGCCGGAAATGCAGGTGCCTTGGAGCATTAACCACAGGAAGGTGTTGCACTGCCACGGAAATGTGTGAAAGCTGCCTCAGGGCGTGCAGTGACAGCTGATGGGTCCCCAGCCTCTGGTGTGGGACCATCTGGGGCTGGGGTGCTGCTGTGCAGATGGAGGAGGTGCAGGCAGAGCCCCTCAGTGGGTGGTGGCTGCGGCTTTGGGTGGGATTAGCTGATGGGTTCAGCTTCTGAAGAGGAGCCTGGCAAATCCCCGGGGGCGTTGGGGGTGACCTGGGTAATTGGCTGGGCACAGGGGAGGTGGCAGGTTGAGGAAGGGACTGGTGAGTGCTGGCTTCACCTAGCTGGAGAGGTGGAGGGTTTTGCTTTTGTGCAGGGCATGTGAAGAAAGGTCTGTGCATCCTGTTCTTGCAGGAGGCATGCTGAAGGCAGGTTTGGGGGGTCCCCACAGCACCGACAGTACTGTTGTAGAGGAAAGACTGGTCCAAGGCATGGAGGCATCAGCAGCCAGACCCTGCCACACTGGGGCTGTGCCCCTCGAGGGTTGGGAGCTCTCAAGTCCTGGTAGGACAGAAACAGCTGAGTTGTTGAAGGTAGTTTCAGGACTTTGTGCCATCATCCCTTTTACAGCTCTGGGTGACTCCTCCTCTTCCCTTCTCTCATCCAGCCATTAGATCCTTTGAAAGAAGTCTTCCTACCTGTGTATGGGTTCATCTGCCTGAATGCCCCTGCTCTGCCTCTGACCCCGTGGGGGACAAGCAGGGGGAGCCAGGGAGGGTGAGCTGGAGCTTTCCTCCTGCTCATCACTCGGGAAGGCAGCTTAAGCCTTCCTTGTTTGAGGGCTCAGGTTTGTCTTCCATGTGGTTGCTGAGATAACTTGTGTTCAAGGTGCCAGCAGGATTGAAATTTATTTAAAGAAATGGAAATGAAGGTATGGCTGTGAAAGCTGAGGATAAGGAGGATGGTCTTCTTCCTTGGGATCAGCGTGGGAGCGGCCAGGGCAGAGAGTGCCTTTTTTCAATCAAATAATAAGTTTGTATCTTAGAGCTTAAAATAAAGACATGTTGCCCAGAGCAGAAAATGTCACTCCCTTGCCTTCTTCCCTGCCTCCACGCTCCCATCTGAATCATTCTTGAATCAGATGCATCCAACTGTCCTGACTCAAGATTGAGATTCTGGGACTTAGCAATGCTCGTGAAAATCAGGATATTTCTGGGAGGATCTCTAGAGCATTGAGGGTCTTGTTTGTTAGCTTCTCTCTGCGGGGATTTTGCTTTTTGTTTTTATTTTAAATGATAGCTGACATTCAGACATATCATCACTGAGCTGTCACTTGGAAAATGCCATCAGTAAAATGGCACCACCGCTGTGAGGTGAGGTTATTTATCTGGCTGCTGTTGGTCATACCCAAACACCAGCCTGTGGGGAGGCAAAGGTACTGGAGCACTGAAAAAAAAGTGGTTTGTCTGAGGCTGTGTGGTGGCAGATGTCCCAGTCCCTTTGCTGATGCCAGAGTCCCTCCAGGCCCTGTGAGGGTGGGGACACGCGGGACAGTGCTGGAGTGTGACCAAAGGGACTCCTGTGACACAGGCTGGAGTTTGCATGGGGTGCAAAGGTTGTGCCTGTTCAGACAGCTGGGAAATGTGTGGCCAAGTGTGGGATGGGCTTCCCAGACAGTGACTGGTTCTGCCCTTGGACCACCTTCCTGGGGCTGCCTGTCCCCAGTGAGCCACCCTGGCCTTGACCCTGCCCGGCTGTGCCAGAGGGGACAGGACCACTGTGGTCGAGGAGTGATGGTGTCATGGGCTACACCAAGGTGTAACCTCAGGGTGTGTGACCCCATCCCTGAGAGAACTGTGGTCCTTGTGCTGCTCCGGGTGGCTGCAGCATCCTGGGATCTGCGTACCTGGGTGGTGGTGATGGCAGGCATTGAGCCTGTCCCCAGGTGTATCCTCACTGCTGCAGGTGAGCAGCACGAGCACAGGGACATCCAGGACATCCCACACCCTGAAGCTGTGGGCACAGAAGCACGGAACAAGCTGTTCCTGAGGAACTGAGGTCCTGAATGCGAAGTTCTGCTGAAGTCGGGGGAAAGATTCCAGAGGTTTTTTGAAGAGAGCCCTATAAATATCCAGGGCTGAGGCTCTGTGTGCTGGTGACATTTGTGGAGCTAACACCAGCTGACTGTCAGAGAGCGCTGCTGTGGATCCGAGGTGCTCGCTGGTGCTTCCAAGAAGCAGCAGAGCTCTTGGTAGCGGTGTGATGCATCTGCCAGCTTTGGGAATAAACCCATGCCAAGGCCGGGTGCTGAAGGAAGGAATCTTTCTACAGCTGTCTGGCTGGAAGGAAAGGCTCCTTCTGCTTTACCTCTGACAAGCACTTTAAAAAAATAAACCAAAAAAATAATATTGAGGAGCTGGATTTTTGTACAGCACCTTGACCGCACCTGAGACTTGACTGAGCTCTTGGATGAGGATGGAGCAAGGGCTTGGACTTGCTTTAAAAGTCCTGGAAAGCTACAGGCTATGTTGCCCTGGGAGGTGCTGCATGTCTGAGCTCAACAGGGCTGCCTTGTGCAGCGAGGCATCGCTCGGTGGGAGTAGGGCCTGGAGGGGCAGAGTCTGGCACTTTATAATTGGTTGGTGATACTAATATCTTTTACGAGCTAAAGGCTAGATTGTAATCCAGCCATCTGCCCTGCCTTGGGGGGTCGTGTGTCTCCAGCACCCCAGGAGAACAGAATCAGTCGCATTCAGTCTCATTAAACTGGCAGATTTCTAGTTCACAGGAAATTATTTGCTTTTTTTAAATTTGACTTTTGGGTTGTGTCAGACTGAAATCGAATGGTTGTTCTTGATTTGCTTCTGCTTAAGCTTCCAGTGAGCTCCAGTGTCCTGTGCCTGGAGGCTGCCCTGTAAGATTGTTGTGCCTGGGGCTAAATCCATCCCCAATGTGGGGTTGAGGGCTGCTGGGTCCCTGCCAGGGGGAAATGCTCCCAAAATCCCAGCAGGGCTTGTCTGGAAGGGTCTTTTATTGGATTAAAGCTTGTCAGTCTGGAAGCATTTCCAACAAGACATTCTAGACTTGGAATAATTGAACCTCGTTTGTCTGAGAGAACATTTCCCCCGTTATTCAATAGGAAACTTCCCGATGGTGCTGGTCCTGGCTCGCTGCAGCTGCCTTTGCTGGAGGAGCAGGGGAGGCTGTCACCTCTCCTGACAGGGTCACTCACTCCCCCCCGGCTCCTATCCCTGCATCGAGGGATGCAGGGAAAATGGTCCAGCTTCTGCATCCCAGCTGGCTGGTGTCCTGGCGCTGAGGGGCTGGGAGCAGCTTGGCTGTCTCCTCTTGTTTTCTCCGGCGATTTAATAAAGGCAGGGAACAGGGAGGGGGCTGCTCGATCCGCGTGGTTTCCCGGGATTTCGCCTAGCTGCCTGCGAAGAATAGACCCTCCAAACACTGCCGGCGCTGTAATCGCCTGGGGGACCGCTTGAGCTGCCCAAAGCGGCTCTTTTGTTGGAGGCTGAATTCCTCCTCTGGCTGGTGCTCATCTGGATCTTCCCGTGCAGAATTCCTATCGCCCTCCGTCACCCGAGATGCAGCAGGGTCAGGATGCCACGCAGGCTGCCAGCCCCCGGATTTGGCACCAGCTCTGCTCCAGCCCTTCAGGGCTTTTTTTTTTTTTTTGCCCCCCGACTCTGGAAGAGATTTTTGAGATCTCTGCTCCTCATTCACACACACAGGTCCTATTTCAGTGAATGAGGAGCTTCCCTGAAGCTGCAAGAACTAATGCAAAGCCTTAGTTTGGTCTTGTGCTGCTTGGAGGAGGATTTTTTTTTTAAATTTCTGAACACCTGCTGTATGAATTAAAATTTGCCTTGTAAATGTAACCAATTCAGAGTCTGAGCATGAGCGATGGGCGTTTGCTTTCTGCCTGGAAAAAGAAAAAAGCAAAAACGTCGAAGGTTTTTCTCTTCTGGCAACTTGGCTTTAAAGCAGAGAAGCCCAAGACACTTCTTTTTTAGCCATTTTTAATTCAGTTGCCCCCTGTCCTTATAAATAAGCCCCCAGAAACATGACGAGGCAAGCATCCCTGCTATTTATAGCTCTGCTCCACATGCCTGTTTTAAAAATCGGGCAGCTAAACGGCTCTGCAGCCTTTCAGAAAAAGGCTTAATGACACAGGCATTTTCTGTGCATGGATGGGTGGATGTTTAAAGGCCGTTTGGTGCTGAGCCTTCACCCTGAACAGGATGATTTCTACAGCAGGGAGTTTTTTCCTGGGCAAAGAGGAGCCCCTTGGCGCTGCCCCAACCCTGGGGAAGGGGTTCTGGGTGGGCTGCACCCCATGGCTGACCCCTGCTCCAGCCACTGGGGATGTTCCCAGCAGGGTCAGTCTTTCCCCCCTGTCCCCCACACCTTGGCCCTTCTTGGGGTCACCACTAGACAAGATATATTGATATTCCCCAAGTTGTTTGGGATTTTTTTAAAATAATTTGTTGAGGCTGCATTAACCCATCATTCCTTCTTTTTTTTTTTTTCCTCCTTTGTGGCATCACCTCCCTCTAATGACGAGGCTGCTGGTAACCTTTACCCGTTTAACTGGTTGTGCCACTTCTCAGATGAATCTGCTTTATTCCTGGCAAGCTATACAGCCACAATTTTCAGGCAGCTTTACTCTATTTTGACTGACTGGCTGACTGTATTAACTGATAGTGCTGCTTGGGCTGCTTTGATCCTGTATTATTTATGGAAATGATGGCACATAACTCTGTGTAGCTGATTAATGCTGCATGTATTTTTAATATGCTAGTTCTCCTGTTTGATCTGTGCTAAATGATTGTTCTCTGATGTGTTCCTGGGTTCATTTTGTCTCTTTATGAAAAAGAGATTGAAATGGACTGTTTGTTTTGTTGCCTTTTTTTTTTTCTCCCGGTGGTCTCATTGTGGGCTGCCTTTTCAGCTTTCACAGGTCGTTTTCCCCAGCAGGGCTCTGCCTGCCCCGTGGAGCACTTACACTTTATTGCTATTAATTTGAGCGCTTCACTGGTGACATTACTCTAAATTCATCCCTGTGTGTGCAGTTGTGGGAAGTTTTGAGAAGATACAAGGTGGGACAACAACCTTTTAGGTGGTGCTCAATCCTTCCTTCTGTGCTGTTGCTGAGTGACCCTATGACTGTCACTGAATGGGACTCTGGTCCAACACCACCTGAATGAGAAGAAAACCAGTCTAAATTGGCAAGGGTGTAATTCATAGTTCTGTGGCCTGTCACAGGATGGCTGGGACTGGTTGATATTAAGAAGATGACTTTAATTGCCAGGGACGTGTGTGCTCGACCCACAGCTTCCTCTCCTGCAATGTGAGATGTGGTCATTGCTGGGGAGGGATCCGTGGGCAAAGTTGATGTTTTATCCCAGGAAATACCCACTGCATCCCGTGGTGCATCCCATGGCATGTGCAGTGCTGCTGGCGCTGATGTGGAGGAGGGAGGCTGATGTCCTTCATCCGTCCTCCAACATCTCTCCCCAGCGCTAGGTGTGGCTGACAGGGTGGAAACCAGGAGGTTGTTCCAGGAAAACCATCTGTGAGCTGGAGGATCAGCATTTCCCCTTCCCAGGGGCCAAACAGAAGGGAAGGAAGTTGATTATTTTTTTTAATATATATTTTTTTGTTCCTGCCTTTTGTAATAACTGCTCATTTTCATGGCACAGGCAAGGGTTGTCTCCAAACCCCTGCCTGCACCCTGCATGTGATCAGATCCACCTTCTCCCTCGGCATGCTGTGTTCCAGCAATAACAGGTTTGTGAGGATGCTTTCATGAGCAGTGCTGTAAAGGTGCAAAAGCAATGCTCAAAACCTTCAAATAAAAGCTTTTTTTCCCCTCCTCTGAACAGACCTTTTGGTCAAAATCAGCAAAATATATATCTTTCTGCAAAAGATCCCTTTTCATTTAATGGGCTTTTCCACTGAAAACAGTTTGAACTTGATGTTCTGTTCCTTCCCTCCAAATTTTTCAAAGCTCCTTGGGCTATGAAAACTTCAATGATTCTATTTTCCTTCCCTCTATTTAAAAAAAAAATTGTATGTATATATATTATATATATATTTTATTTGCTAGCTACAGCTCTTGCCTTTAATCACAAAGCAAACATTATAGACTGGGTTTTGGGGTGTTCTTTCTCTGCTCCAAACTAGACACACTCAAGCAGTTATTTTGGGGGACGAACCAGGATGGATGCACCATGTGGGGCTCTGAGGGAGCAGGCAGGATTTTGGGATAAGGCTGCTACAAACCCAGCTGCCTCCCCAAAACACGTCTCGATGGCAGATGTGTGACTAATGGGGCAGAGGCACCCACGCCCTCACCGTGCTGTGGGTTTGGAGCATTCCTGGATGGGGAAAGGACACAGAGCTTGTGCAATGCCCCAGCTGGCAGTGCCTGTGGGGTGGCAAGAGGTGTTGCCATGCACCCCTTCCCACTCCAAACTGCAGCCTGGTCTGTGGGGAGCTGGGCTGGGATGCAATTAGGACCCCAAGATATCCTGAGGAGGATCTGCTCCAGTTGTTTGTCCAAGCTGGAAGGTTATTGGAGCTGAAATGGAGCACGCTGGCCTGTCGGCTCCTGCCTGGGCTGGGTGTTTGCTCACTCGCTGCCAACACAGGCAATGTCTTTGCTGCAGCCTCCCCAGCTTGAGCTCTGCCCTTCCCTGCCAAGGCCAGCGGGTTTTTTTTCCCAGTCCCAATACTCGAGGAAGGATTTGGGGGGGAATTTGTTTTCCAGCTCCCTTACATGACTTGGACGTGAGTGCTCCCAGCACTCCCCTCCCTGTGAACATCCATGTCATGTTAAGATCTGCCCTGAGAGTTTTCCAGCAATGCCCCCCAGTTCCTGGACAGGGCCGGGGGTCCCCCAGTTTGGGTCTGGGGAGCTGTTGGGCTGCGTGGCATCGCTGTGGCTGGCTCAGCATCCCCTGGGCCGCGGGGCCAGCTGGCACAGGGAGCAGATGGGGAGGTGGAACCGGGTGCTCAGCCAGGTTTCAGGCTACGATAAAGCCAAGTGACGTAGAACACTAAATACCTGTTATCGGAGAAAGGCAAACAGAGCCTTCACCTGCCTCCAGCCTTCCTCCCTTCAAGGGCAGGCTGCACGCCTGGCATGTAGCTCCCTGGAAAAGATGTTCTCTTCTTAATGTGCTTGCTTTGGCTTGACTGTGTTGTTGAGAAATCCCAGTTTGACTCCAGATAAAGAGTGACAAACATTTATTTGGTCTTAACTATTTTATTCTGAGCGGTTTTTTTCCTCCTGAAAGTTTACAGTGAGTTGTTGACAGCGTGCCCTTTGACATGGATTAGTGCTGACGTCTGGCAGTTGGATCTTCCCATCCTTTTCACATCTTGGTTGTTCCTTTTCAAGGGAGGCTTTTGTACATGTCTAATCCATTTAAAATGAAAGATAAACAAGAAATGGACCAGTCTCTGAAGGGACAGTCATTTACAAGGGTGGTACTGACTTCCCTGTGGAAGGCAGCGAGCTCTGTTTGGGATGGATGGAATGACAGGAGAGAGCTTTCCCCCCAGCACCTCAGTTTGGTGTCAGGGGATGCCTGGAGCAGTGACTACCCCTGATTTTTGGTTTACAAACCCCTTAAAAGCTTTCCGGGAGGTATGTGGATGGCGAGTTCAAGTTTATGGACTGGAGGGTGGATGCTCTCCTCTCTCTGCACCATCACCCATTTCTTTGTGAGCCCTCTGAGAGCATCCCCTGTGCCCACTGTCAGGATGTACATTAACTGTAGGAACTTGGCCGTAGAGCTGACATCTCTCCCACCTGTATATCTGTAATTCCAGGTGGTATATTTAACAGTGGGTGCAATATTGGCCCTGTCAAAGTAGAGTCTCAGGTCATGTCAGCTACCTGCAGCTCCCTGGGTTCAGTAGGATTTTGGATGCCTCTTTGCAGGTGGGACTCAGATCCTCCTTTTGCCGTGTTTCTTTCTGGCAGCAGAGCTGGTGGAAGAGGAGGCACTGCTCCTCCTCCTGCAGTGCCAAAACAGTCATTATGAAGCCCTCAAAAATGAGGAAATGGCCAAGATAGAAATGTCAACAAACCTCTCCTAGCTGACCTATTGGCTGCAGAGGAAGCTCTGTGGTTTTGAGCATTTCTTTGGCTTGGGATCAGGCTTGGTTTTGCCAGCCCCAGATTGAATGTGCTGGTGTTGACAAGGGTAATTCCCCCTGGGCGATGCCGGAGGGCTCAGCTCTGACTCTGCAAATCACTACTTTGGTTTCAGCATCTTGGCTCAGACTCGGTCTCAGCTTGGTGCCTGAGCTGTGGGTGAGATGGGGAGTGCTGCACATGGAGCCTAAAACCCTCATGCCTGGCTGTCTCCATCCTTCCTGTCATGCTTTTAAGGGTTTTGCCTATTTACAGAGGATTTGGGTGTTCTGTGGGGCAGGGTTGTTGCCTGTTGCACTTCACTGGATGGCCTGGTATTTATTGTGGAGGTTTCAGAGAATTGGCTTAGGCTTTAAGTCACTGTTTGTAGTTGCTGAACTTGGGCTGTTTAATGGAAACATTTCCCTTTGGTAGGAGAGCTATTGCTGGAAATAAATACAGGTAGTACCTCATGGCCGAGGCAGGAGCTGGGACTGGATGGAGCTGCACTGTCTGTCCGCAGTGACTAAGGAGAGAGGAAGGAAAAGCTGATGTGCAGCCCTGATTGGAGTCATTCATCTGCTGCAGGGCTTGGGGGCTCAAAGCAGAGGTGAGGCAGGGGCTGGCAGCTGCCCTCAAAGCCCTGCAGGTGGGCTCTGCCCCTGCTCTTTGTGCAGGGGGGGATTTATGCTCTTTAAATTCATGGCATAGCTGCAGATGCTGGAGGAAGTTTTGGAGTACAGCTGAGCTGCACTATGCTGGCTGCTCCCCCTCAGCAGATGATACTGGATCTGCTGCAGTCCCCCGTTTCCAGTGATAAATGATGGCTTTCTCCATCCAGGTGTCTTTTTCCATGACGTGTCCTGGCTCATATCAGTTTCCTCTTCGAAAGCTTGGCTTCTTCTCCGTGGATTTGCCAGCAAATTTTGTCTGGCTGCAGTATCTGTGACCCAGTTTGGCAGGTGCTGGGTGAGAGCAAAGGTGTGAAACAAGTTCTGAAAGCAGGAATTCAAGTCACTGTGAGCTGGAGGTAAAGGCATCACTGTGTCCTGTGCAAAGCATAGCAGGGCAAGCACAAGGCTGCATTATAAAATAAGGGAATAAAACGTAAGGAACAGGAAACTTCTCTTCCCAGCTCAGATGACATTTTCCTTGCTCTGTCCCAGCAGCTCTCCCTGCTTGCACCACATTGTAACTTACAACTGCTTGTCTGGCAGGAGTTATGGTAACTCCAAACCAGCCCATAGCACTATGTCATCATAACCTTGAAACAGGACCCAAATGGCAAAACCTGCCCGAAACCAGTTGTGATTACTCACGCTCCGTGCTATCCCTTTCCCCCGCTGGGCTTTCTGCTATGGTAATTCCAGTTATTAAGCAAGGAGACAAAACACCTTTATTAAACTTGGAACCAAGCTCGGGAGCAATGAGAGGAGCAGGACTTGCTGGCTGCAGGCTGTCAAAGGGTTTCCTTCTCTTCAAGTCCCTCTGCCTTCCTCTGCACGGCCTTTAAAGTGAGTGAGAGAGGAACAAAGATACTTTGCTGTTTGTGATTAATAAAAGTCTGCATTTAAATATGTTTGTTTAGAGTAGGAGAAGAATTAGGAATGTGTATTGGGAATGAATCCTGGGATTTGTTGGGGCTTTGCTTGATCTCTAAGCTTGAAAATGCAAAGAGCTGAGACAAACTGGGGCCGTAGCTTTCAGGCTCTGGAAAGCTTCTTTTTATTAACACTTTCAGTTAGTGTTTATTAACAGTGTGGATAAAAGGCGCCTTTGTTAACGGGTCTGTCCCTTTGCTGCTCAGCTGGAGGAGCTGAATCTTGAAAGGAACTGCCCTGGGCACCTGCTGGAGTTACTGATCAAAGTTTTCATTCCAGATTTTCACCACAGGCTTAAACATAAAATAGCCTGAAACCCCCCAATGCAAGTCTGCCTTCTCTTTCTCATTAAAAAAAGGTAAAAAAAGTTGTAAAAATGCCTCTTGCTGCCTGCGTGCCGAGCTATGAACGATGGGCCCCTTCCCTGTGTGGAGAGCACTGCATCTCACAGCAGTGTGACTCCCGCCTTGGTCCATCTTCTACCTCTTGTGTGTGTCCAGAGTCTCCCTTTGAATGTACCTCTTGGCCTGGGGAATGATAAGAGCAGGTTAAAAATCACTCCTGCATGCTTGGAGAGAAACCTGGGCCTGATTCTTTTGCTGCCCCTAGAAGTGAAGACCATCCCCAGAGGTTGCGTGTGCCCCAAGGCAGGCTGGGGGGCTGTGGCAGCCATCTGAGCAGCGGCTGCTGCTTCCAGGAGATGCAGAGCCCTCTGCCTCTGCTGGGGGAGGATGCACTTCCAAGTATTTTTATATTGAATTATGGATTGACTGCACCATTGCTGTTGGCAACTCCTCACTTTTGTTCTGCCTTCCCTCCCAGTGTAAGAGTGCTGTAAATGAGGGAGAAAGGAAGGATGACTTCCTACCACATCCATCCCAGGTTAGACTGAGCTTTGGTAGCTCTGTCCAGGGTCAGTGAGGCAAAGCTGCAGCTCCCTGCATACACCAGTGAAGGACCTGGTTACACCTGGTGTAAAGAAATTGGGTTATGTCTCCGCAACAAAAAAAGTGCTGTATTTTGCAGTGAGATCAGCCATGTGTGTTTGCCACCTCCCTGGGAAACCTCCCAAGGGATCCAAGCCCTGCAGCTTGTACATGATGTACCTGCATGGAGGGAGGGAGGCTGTCAGTCCTCACCAGCACCCCTCCCTTCAGCAGCTTTCAGCAACTGCTGGCACTGAAGCAGATGTGTTACCAGCTACTCTATTATTTCTGTACTAAGCAAAAAATGGCTTTCCAGCAGCCTGGACTTGGCCATTCCCTTTTGTTCTCCCAGGCAGTGTGAGCCATGGCTGGGGATGACAAATCCTGCTCAGCTGCACCGACTGAGCTCTCAGGTTGGGTCTTCAGTGGGTGCTCAGCACCAAGCTGGCTCTGGAAGGAGGAGGTTGGAGGTCACATCCATTCCTGCCGAAGCTGAAGCTGACACTGGGAGCATGAGGAGTTAATTGCAGTGACTCAGGAGAAGAGGATCTGTTTTATCTGCAGGCAGGGTCCAGAAGGGAGAAGGCTCTGGAAGGCTGCATGCCTTGCAGCGATGGATTTTGGTTTGAAGTAACTTAATTGTGTCAGACAAATGTGCAGACAGGAGGCAGCTCCTGTGGCCGGGCAGATCAGTTCCTTGCAGGCTGGACAAAGTCCCTGCTCTGCTGCATCCCTGGCGTGCGGGCTGGCCGGGAAGGCAGGGCTGTGCTGCTGCACCTGCTCTTGCCTGGGATCTGCTGGGAGCAGCAGGAAGAGAAAGTTTTGCTTCTCAGCAACGAGTGTGAGCAGCAAACCCGGCTGTTACTCAAACAAAGGGTTTGACCCTGCTGTCCCCAAGGTCTTGCCCAGAGGAGTCACAGGGAGCACCACTGGGAGGGATAGGATATGATCAAGGGGTGTTACCCATGTTCATCCCCCAGCTCGCCTCTGTTTTCTTGCTGGTTATTCACATAGCACAACTTTACAGCCCAAACACAAACAGTTGGAAGGACAGTTCCTGCTCGGGGTGTTCTCTGAAGAGCCTTAAATCTCCCATAAATTAACGTGTTCATTCATTAGTTGCAACTCCCCAAAGCACCGAGCAAAGTTTGTGAGTTTAATTACTTTTTTCAGGAATTGGAGCATACAGAGCCTTCAACAGATGATTATAGTTCATATTATTAATGCAGCTCTTCATAATCCCTTCCTCTGCTAGGGCATGGTTGATAGAGACTAAAATTGGAATCTGCTCATAAATTCCCAGCCCCATCCCATGTGAGGTGTCTTGATCTTCCGCTGAAAGCATTTTGCTAACAAAACAATTCAGTTTCCTGAGAGGTGCCACACAAGTACATCTGTCAGGAGGGTACGAGCTGCCAGGGTTCTGTGGGCTGGTGAGGAGGACTTTAAAAAAAAAAAGTTAGTTTTCACTTGTTTATCTCTAAACCCGGAGTTGGGCTGGCTGTGTCACACACAGGGTGGTAAAAAATACAGAGATTTTCAAACAGAAACAGGGAATATTTATATGGTTGCAGATGTTTGTGGAAATATTAGTGAGAAAATCTAACCAACTAAAGTAAAATGCCAACAAAACTATTTCTAAATCAATTAAAAGTCTTGGATTCTGTTTTTTTTTAACTGTGGAGGTTTCAATCCTCAAGCATTTATTTGGTCTATTTGAAGTTACTGTAGCTTCTTGTATCATAAACATTTTAGGGCCACATTCCTCTTTGTGCAGAGTCTGCTTTGTAAGAGACCCAGAGGGTTTGTCTGCCTATGGAAATTTATTGTTACATAGGAATGAATAATTCCTCAGCTGCAGCTGGGTAATTCCTCCTGCACAGCTTTTCTGCCTTATAACCTGGATCTTAATGACTCCAGGACCCCTCCTGCTTCTCCTGACACCTCCTTGTCCCATCCATGGGAGCTCCTCAGGTGGTGTGCTCCTGCAGAGCTGTGAGCTGGGCATCTCCCAGTGCAGGAGGAATACAGAGTTAATGAGAATCCATATTTTTCTTTTTTTTCCCCCCCGATGTTTACAGGGCTTTATCCTTTAGTCTCCTAAGACAGCTTTACACTTGTGAGTCTGACTTTTAAGGCAGGTTTACTGGGGAATGAGCAGGTTGAAAGCACTGTGCACAGGTTGCCTGACTTGTTTAGCATCAAAAAGGAGGAAAAAGCAACAAAATTGCTCTGTGTGAAGGAGCTTTCAGGAACTCCTCAGAAGCCAGATGCCTGCAGGTTCCATTGCAGGTGCAGGGAAGGAACAGAAATAACCAATCCCGGGGAGTGAGCAGCCTCTGCCTTTGGGGAGGGTCTGAGAGTCCTGGTTTGCTCACGGCTGGTGAGGCAGGAGGGCTGTGAGCTGTGGTGGGGAGTGATGCTCCATCCCTTTGGAAAGGCACGGGGTGGCAGTTGAGGCTGAGCTGGAGTTTGGCTGAAACCCCAAACCTGTCTGCATCAGGCTGATGAAAAGTGCTTGTGCAGCTGCTGGTGACCCCAACAGTTGGGACCTTGGCTTTGTACTTCTTTCCAAGTGATAAATGAGAGATTTAATCTGATATAATTTTCCTCAGCAGATGTGTTGAATCTTCTAATGATATTACAAGTGATGTATATGCATTGAGAAATTCTTGTCTTTTCCCCCTTGTTGACCTGTAAAAGCCTTTTATGGAACAACACAAGTGACTCTGTGACACTCTTAACAGCATTAATGTGAATGATGTTCTCTTCACCATCAGCACCTGAGTCTGCAGAGCCTGGAGCTTGATGGAGGCTGTAAGTGCCCAGAATGTGGTGCACTGAGTAATAAAGTGAATGCAAAATAACAGAAGACGCTCCTATATGTATATAAAATTTTTTTGGGGTAGGCAGAGATACTCTTCCTACCACTTTGGCTTTGCATTGTAGCCGCAAGTGAGAGTAAATTACAGGTCTGAGCACTTTAATGCACCTTCGTGACACAAGAGTTGACTCTTCTTTTGTGCTGAGTGCTGTCTGGATGGGAATGAGTCCTGGGACTTGGCAGAACTCCTCTCTTTGGGAAGTTAGAGTGCATCAGCTCCTCTCTGGCCTGTTCTTGCAGAAGCTCTTAGGCCATGGCAGATGTTCTTCAGCTCCCTGGGAGAGAGCTCAGCCAGGCTGTGCCCTCTCAGAGCTGCTGCAGCCGTGGGGGAAAGTTGGGGGCCAAAGCATCCTTGCACTGGGATAACAACTCCTGCACTCAGAGCATCAGTAGAGTTGCACCCAAGTGAGGAGTGATGGAGGTGACCCCAAATTCCAGTCCTGGGGCTAGACTGGACCACACTGAAATGGTGCATCAGAGACGTGGAAGGGATGGGCTGGAACTAGGAAATTGTTTTACAAGGGCTGGGTATGATGGGACCTTCCCTTTTAACAGCTGGCTCATGCATACTCTTATTATCCCATGCTGGAACAGCACTGTCCTGACCCTCATCCCACTGCTGGGGGAGATTTGGCACATGAGTGGATTGTACTGAGGGGATGAAATGTCTTCTCAGGGATAAGGGAAAGAGCCTGTTGAGAGGCAAGGGGGAAAGATAGAGCAACGGTGTAGCACAGCTGTGCCTTTGGCGGTAATAAGGAAAAATTCCCAGTGGAAAGAGCAGTGTCTAACTCTTTAAGGGGGATTTGTGTGTTTGGGGGAAGAGCTGGAGCTGCCACCATCCCTGAGCAGTGGAAATAAGGAGGAAATAGAACTGCCAGGCTGGCGCAGAGCAAAGCTTCACCCACCCAAGAAAAGCCAGAAGAAGATGCCAAGAGGGCAGGGCATAATCCTGACTTTTCTGGACAGAGTTTCAGGGCCTTTCCCATCAGGATGCTTCCTCCAGATCCTTGTGTTTAACAGCTGCCAGTGGACCTGTCCTCTGTGAGCTTTTCCAGTCCTGCTTTGAAGCCATAGGTATTTCTGGCAGCCAGAACATCCCCTGACAATGAGTTCCACAATTTAATTACAAGGGGAAAGGAAATGACCTTGGATAGATTTTTAAACCTGCTGCCTGATCCCTTTATTCCTGTCTTGTCAAGAATGGTGCCTGGAGAGGGATTGAGAAGGGGAAATGTGAGAGAAGGTAGGGCTTGAATTTGGGGATGAAGTCCGGGGAAGGGGGAAAACAGCTAAATTAATATGAAAACAAAGCCTTTCCAGGTGTGGGATGGTGCTGTGTGCAGTGGTTTAAATCCAGTGGGATATCTGGGGAGTATTTGGGAGGTGAGGTTCTTACGGGGCTGTGTTGGCTTCAGAGCTGCAGGTGCCACACTGGGGCTGCACCTCTGGCTCCCAAAAACCCAACAGTACCTACAGGTTAGAAGTGGGGTTTTTTTTCCCCTTCATTTAGTCCAGAGAACAGAAAATGTCCATCTCCTTGAGGGTGCTTTTGCAGCAGGGCAGTAAATAGCATCTGTGGGCCTTCACAGCTTGCTCTTACAGCTGCATGTTCTTACAACCAAAAACTTGCATCTTGGGTTTTCCCCACTGGCTCCCAGGGAGTAGGTGAGTTCATTCAGGATTTGCACTGGTTCAGGATGTCCTCAGCTAATGTGGTTTCACAGAGACCTTCGTGCCTTTCACAGTGTTGGCTTCTTTAGCCCTTTGTAAATATTTCACCTGTTTTTTAAATTATTCATTCATTAAGTGGCTTGGAAAGGAGGAGGAATCACACTTACAGTATGTGTGAAGACATAAAACACTGCAAAGCTGAAAGGATGTGAAAAAAATAATTGGAGGAAGGGTTTTTACATCAGAACAAGCTCTGTTAAAGTACTAGGAGGGGATGGGAGATGAAGGGGTGCGGGCTCTTGATGGACCTGGCACAGGGATTTGCAGAGCTGGGGTTTGCATTGGGATGGGATTTGGAGGCTGAGATCTTTATCAAGGGTGGGCTGGGGAGCTGGCACTGAGCTTGAGGTGGCCACACTGAGGGGTCACAGGGCACCCTCAGACCTGGAGGTTCTTGGTTGTGTCAGTGCTATTTACAGCCATGGTGTGGATCCAATGCAATATAAAACATCTGTTCTCCAGTTTATTGGTAACCTATGGCTTTTGCATACTAGAAATGAATCAATTTGAGGCTGGGGCTAACTGAAATTGGATATTAAATCTGTCTCCACACAGCAGTGTGCCCTTGCTTCCCAAACTAGGAACCTTTCCTTCCACTCCACCTTCCTCTAAGCAACAACCAGTGAAGGTGAGATATTGTTCCTGAATGGAGAGGTGTTTGGTTTTTTTGTTTGAGGGGTAACATGGCAGTGACACACATATTTATGGTGCTTCGCTTCTTGGGACCTCGAAATGTCATTAGGCTGTTAGTTAATTAAAGCCTGTCAGTCCCTTCAGGAGCAGAGGTGGTGGGTTTTATCTGGGATTACCATGTGCTTTGAGCTGTTGTGTAGTGCTTTGTGGGGAAGGAAGGGGAAGCCTGACGGTTTAGCAATGGGGAACAGGCAGAGACGAGCAGGGCTTGGAGGCGCTGAACACCCTGAGATGGGAAAACTGAGGCAGAGCAAGGGTGAGTCAGGATAGCAAACTGGGAAGAGTCAGAGCTTGGACCACTGCCTCATCCCTGAGAGGTCTGTGCCCTTGGCTCCTTTGCCAGTGGTGTTATCCCAACCCCAACACAATCCTCCAACCATGACTGTGCAGTCTGGACTGGGACAGCCCTGGGGTTCATCCACCCTGTTCATTCCTTTGCCTTCACTAAAGCTGTCAGTGAGGTGTTTTTGAAGGCTATCTTCAAAAGCAAAACATTGGCTTGAGAAAACGGAATAAAGGCTCCAAAAACCCAGGCTCTGGCCAGAGGCCAGGACAGTGTTCTCTAATTTTCTTCTGTAGTGCTCATCCTCTTTGCTGTGTTCCCGGAGTCTGGGGCAGATGTTCATTATCACGTTCCCGTTCTGGCTGAGGACCGTTCATGCCTTCTGTAACCCAGCTGCCGTGGGGACAACAAAGTGTCCTTTAAATTAGGCCTGGGATTTTCATAGTCTGGTACATCCTTGTGTCAGCCCTTGACCTCGACACTGCGCCGGACGATGGAGTTCAGACTTCAGCGCTGCTGTCTGAATCTCCTCCACTGCCCAACCCACACAGCTCCAGGGCATTCTGGGGCTTGTCCTGGGTTGCAGTGTGTTCTATTGCCATCCTCATGAGCTGTTGAAACCAGGTGGGGCAGTGTTCCCTCACCTCCTCCCTCCAGACTATTTTCTGTGAATGGCCCATCACTGCTCTGCCCGTGGCTCACAGATAACTCCCTCCGGACTATTTTCTGTCAATGGCCCATCACTGCCCTGCCCATGGCTCACAGATAACTCCCTCCGGACTATTTTCTGTTAATGAGCCCATGCCCCTTGCCTCACGACTCCTCATCCCGTTGTGAGATGCTCCACCCAGAGGGAGGAACCAAGCATTCCATCCTGGATATGACCTGAGATTCCCAACACCACAGACACCCTTTTCCACTGGATTCCCAGAGGACAGGAGCTACACAGCCACCACTGGACCTTCTGAGGAGAAGCAGACCCCTCTGCAGGGTCACTGCTTCAACAGAACCGCATCCACCACTTCAGGAGGACTGCAGCCACCATTTCATGGGACTGCTACCGCCACCCTGCCTAACAGGGTGTCAGGTTGTACCCTGACTCTGTCAGTTTAAACCAGTGTTTTCTGCCTTTATTATTTTTAAATTTCCCTATTAAATTGTTATTCTGACTTGGTGCCTCCCACTGGTTTGTTTTCAAACTAGCACAGGGCTGCATCCATGTGTGAGCTGGGCTGGGTGCATTTGGGGTGGGTAGGTACCATGTGTGATGCTGTTCCCCTGCCTGGGACCACCATCCCTTCCAAAGATCTCTGGGGTGGTTGGGGGAGGTAGGGTCTTCAAGGAATCAACCCTTTTGGGAGACAACTTCTGGATCTGTCCTGTCATGCACTCGGGGTGATTTCGCAGCAGACAGCCTCAGCTCCTGCCCCCATCACCAGCAGAAACGGGCTCCACCAGCCTCCCAAGCAAAAACTGCTTTTGCCAGTGTTATTTTGGATTATTGCAGCATTTCTCTCTTTCCTGAGGAACCGGCATTGCAGTGGTGTCTGTGTTGCTGTTGAATTTGGCAGCTGAGGTGGAGCCCATCCTGAGTTGGGGCAATTTTGATGGGCTGGAGCGTCAGATGGAAAGCAATGGGTGCTACAAAGTCAGATTCCCGTTCAAAGTGCTGCCGTCCTGCTGGGAGCATAAGTGATGGGGCAGAGCTCTGTCATGCTGATGGGGACCATCCTCAAGCACTACCCCATTCCTGCCCTCTTCATCCAGCCATCCATAGGGAGTGCCAGGATGGTCTCCTGCAGCTGGTGGTGGCTCTGGCTTTGATGCTTCTGGAGCACAAGGGTGGTTTCCACATGGAGTAGCTCATCCCACTGTCTGGGATCTGCCCTGTCAGTGCCTCCCATGCCGTTAGAACGGACACGATGCTCGTTTTCTTTCCCTGATCAAGTCTGGCAGGTGTAATGGCAGCACATATTGAGTTCTGAAAGGGAAATTTGTTTTGATGCATGTTTGACAAACTCCAAAGTTTTTGTGGCTTCTGTTCTGGTGGCAGGGAAAAGCCCCAGTGCCCAAATCAATATGGTTCTGCTTGGATAATTGAGCTGGGAATTTAGTTCGTTATGTGAAGTGGCTGCTGAAGTGGATAATTGTGGATCTTGAGGTGTTTGTCCTATTTGATAGTTTGGATTGAAGAAAATTTAGGGGCAATTTCACAGGTAAACGTACAGGGATGACATGGCTTCTGTGAGGATCCTATGGTGGAGTAATAAAGCTAAATAACTCACATTTCTTTGTGTGTTAAAAGAACATGGATGACAAGGAAAAGAGCTTTAAGTCAAGTTTTCTTGGGATGGGGACCTGGCCTCTCCCCTCTCCCTGAACTGCCCTGAATACTGGCTCTTGTCAGGCAAAACCAAACACCAGCAGTTGTGTAAAGCCCCCAATGCTTTATGCACTATTTCTGCAAATAATCCTTGTTTATAATTCAGTCTTGGCAGAAAAAGACTTTAAATTATTAAGGCACTAAATATTTTGCAATGAAAGAACAGAGATAAAGCTCTTGGCAGAAACAAATTGCCAGGGAGAGATTGTTCTCTTCAGTGCATTTGGGGCTTTAAAGTATTATGAGAAATAACGTGCAGGGGGACTGGGAATTCATCACTTGATCAAAAGATTTGCTTCTCTCTTGAAAAAGCAGTTGTTCAGTGCATGCTTTCCAGCACCCCTGGAAATACAGAGTGTCCCCAAAGACCGTGTTTGGGTCCCCAGGGCCATCTGCTCTCACTGCAGGGCCGAAGGTGGTCCGTTTTAGGTGGAGGAGGTCTCTGTCCTGCCTCCAGCTCTACCACAGCTTTTAAAGTCATTTTCATGTGCTTGGTGCTCCCTTGAGGGCAGATTTTCAGGGGATTCTGTGTCCCTTCTTCAGGAGTGGGAGATGCTGCTGCCAGTTTGTTGTGTCAGTATGTGTTCTGTGGTAAATCAGGGGTGTTCCAGTGGTGTGGAATGGAGGCTCTCAGAATTAAGGATTTTGCAACCTGTTGCTGATTTAATCCTGATATTATACAGTTAGTGCTTGTCAGCTCCTGGAGTCAGACAACCATGAGGGTGGGTAGGTGTGTGTATACACATAAAGACATTGTATACAGCTACATATAGATGTATTTTAGGTAGTTATACCTGTAACCTTGTAGCTTTTCTTTGGAGAGATTTCGAGCATGAGCTGCGATGTTTCAGACCTCAGGGTGCTCCCAATGTGGTTTTTTTCCTATCATCTCAACATTTTAAAGCAAAAATCATCCTTACAATGATGATGGGGGTATGCAAAGGGAGCGGGGAGGCCCTGGCACAAGCTGCCCAGAGAAGCCGTGGTTGCCGCATCCCTGGAACTGTCCAAGGCCCGCTTGGACGGGGCTTGGAGCAACCCGGAAGGTGTCCCCACGGCAGGGAGGTTGGAATGCGATGGGCTTTAAGGCCCCTTCCAACGCAAACCTGTCGCTGTTATCACCACGGAACGGAGAAACGACACAGACTCCAAGTTCAGGGTAGAGAGAAGGCCGAAGCGCTTTATTAGCTTCGTGGAGGGTTTTTATATGTTAGTTCGCAAAAAGTGTACTATATGGCATAAGGTAATTGGTTCTTTCGGCCATCCACCCCTTAGGGTGATTGGCCAAGTTCTAAGACACCCATCTCTAAATGTTTTTCTAGTTGGGAACATAACAATGGTGAACAACAACCTTGCAGGTGCAGAGATTTACAAAACTGCAACACTGTTTTGAATTACTTGCATGGGAAAGACAGAGTTCTCACAAACTACTGCTGAGAGCTGAAGAAGTTCTTTGCTGGAGCTTTTTCAGCATCCATACAAACCATTCTGCGGTTCCGCGATTCCATGGCTCTGTTTCTCTCTTTCCCTTGCAGGAGACCCGTGCAACTGCAGCTCGGTGGGCAGCGTCGAATGCAACCGCACGACGGGGCAGTGCCGCTGCCTGGCCGGCTACACGGGGCCGCGCTGCCACAGCTGTGCCCGCGGCTTCTTCCCCGAGCAGGGCAGCCAGCGGTGCCGGCCCTGCGGCTGCAGCTCCGCCGGAGCCACCAGTGACCAGTGTGACCAGTGAGTAACGCCAGGCGTGCCGGGGGTTCTGCGCGCAAGGTGTCGGAATTTGGCGTGTTTTGTGTTTCGGGCAAGAGTGGGTCTTGTCATCTGTGCTGGTGTTTAAAAGAAAAAAAAAAAAAAAAGCAGGAAGGAAGCTGGTCTTGTAAAAATTCATGAAGATTATTTTTCGTCTTTCAAGAGCTGAATTATAAAAATATCGTGGCTGTGGCAAAAGCCCTGGCAGCCCCCAAGGGAGTTGACTTGTGTTTCAGAGTCGCATGGAAGCAGAACCTCTCCTAATGCCTTGTGCATCTGTTAGTCCCTGTCGGGCAGGGCTGCCTTCACGCCTGAGCTGGAGGGGAGCGGAGGCTGGGGTGGAGCACGGGGGCTTTGGAGAGGTTTATTTTCCAAAGGGATAGGTTTTCTGCCAGAGGCAGGCAAAGCTTTGTGCTCTGCCCTTGCTGAGCATTGGGGTGGAAGCGGCAGCCCAACAGCGGAGTCAGCTCCTGCCTTGCCTGGTGTTTACAGTCACCAGAGCTGATGCTTGGAGCTCTTGTATAATGAATGTGTTCCTCTTCATTTCACCTCACCCACCCCATCTTGCCTTGTAAAAGCTGGCACGCAATTATTTTCCAAGCGGTGATCCGTCAGCCATTAGAGATCTGTGGCTGAGTTGAGGGGATCTCTATCTGTGCAAGATCAAACTGAGCAGCAGCCTGACCTGACCCATTGGGTCTCCGACTTGTGCTCATGGGGACAGCAAGTTTCAAAGTCTCTCCTTGGAGGAGATCTCGGCAACCACCCTGCAGCAACTTCCAGCCTTCCCAGGCTCCTGCTGCCTTATTGTCTTCTAGGGTTTGGTCTGGGCTCAGCGTGTGTTGGAACACCTGCAGTTCCCTGCCAGGGCAGGAGCTGAGTCAGAGTCAAAATGCTCTGCAGGGACATGCTGCCTGTAATTATTTTATATATTATCTTTTCCCAAACGCCCAAACTCTCTGTTGATGTCCTTCCTTTTTGTTTCAATGCTGCATTTTTCTGCTTGCATAAGCTCTGGCAATTTGGAACTTAAAAGTAAACGCTCCAGTTGAGGAGAGTGACCTTCTTACTAAAAGAGTGATTCTTGGGGGTGGCAAGTATGAAGTTTTTCCACTTTTTTTTTTTTTTTAGTGGCTGCTTTAGGTATGGGAAGATGCGCCTGGAAGCACCAGGGTTTGACATAGAATGGAAAGTGTGATTTTGGTCAGATCTACTATAAAGGCAGATTGGGCAGAAAGGCAGATGGGGCAAATCTTATCTTTAAGAGCTGGGAGAGGAGGGAAAGCACTGCTGGAGCAACTGGGTTAACTGGAAGGGAGCATTCTTGCCCCAGCTGTGAGTCACTGGGCAGTGGGTGAAGTATGGACATGTGTGGTGTCTCCCCATGTCTCACTGCATGGGGCAAGCCAAGGAATGCCCTTGGGAGCTTCAGGTGAGATACTCTGAGTCGTGAAGGAGAATGAGGTGGAGGTGGAGCCATCACACTGCACGCCAGCATGCGTGGAGCCCAAAACAGCAGGGACCTCCCCAGCCTCTCCTCAGCACCATTTCACAGCCTTGAGGGACGTGGGAGATGCTCATTCTCAGCCATTTAGAACAGACAGCACAGGGCAAGATATGGAGGGAGATTTGGGGAGGGGGGATGTTGCTAACAGAGATCACTCTCTTTCTCTTCCTGGCTCAGAGGGGTTTGCTGCAGATGGAGATGACCCCTGGGTGTTTAAAAAGAGGAAAATTAGGTCAGTTGTCTGTGTTGTAGGGCTGGAGGCATCAGAATGGCTGCAAGATGGGCAGCCTGGTGCCTAGTGATGTGGATGGGAAAATGGAGTGGGAGACAAACCCCAGCAAGGGCAGATGCTCCCCTTGTTTCTGTTGTGTTAAAGTGGGCACCAGGGCTGGGCACAGCTCCTGCCTGTCTGCAGCTGGGATGGGTGGGGGCAGGCACCAGGGATGTGGTGCATCCCTGCAGTGGGATCTGTCCTGATGGGTGGGAGAGCCTCTTGTGCATTGCAGGGAAATGTGTGTGTGTGAATCCCGGAATGGGATTTTTGGCTCTCATGCTGGAAGCCCTGGGTGGCAGCTGAGGAGTCCCTGGAGGAGCAGCGCGTGTCCCTCGGGCAGTCTCTGCTCGGGATGAGGCATGCAGGCATTGCCCAATACCAGCAACCAGCTACTGTTTTGTTGACATGGAAAATCCTGTAAGCTGTACTATTTATTTATTTAATAAAGCACCAGCCCAGCTTGACTTTTACAAGTGAATTCCTGTGTAGGGCTTCAGAGGAAAGCTGTTCTCATGGGGCTCCGGGTGAAACAGCAGCAGAGATTTTGGACTCTGACCCTTTTTAAGGGTGGCTGATTGGAGGGGCAAAGTGCCCGAAGGCCGAGCCCTCAGGGCACACAAAAGATGCCTCTTAGGTTTCAGTCAGCTCGCCCAGGCTTTTGTAAAAGTGCCTTTTAATCATATGATGATTATTAGTATTATTTCTCGGCACACTCTCAGGCTGGCCAGATGGCAACCCAAGTCCCCTGCTTATTAACTAGACCTCAAATGCAGACCATCAAATAAAAATTAAAAAAATCCCTTTCCCGAGGCACCGAGTTGATTTTGGGAGTGAACATTGACCTGACATGCTGTCGCTATGAATGGGCTCCATGGCTGCTAATCAAAGGTCTGTTTTGGTGGTGGTTTAAATTTGATTATCTGGGAAGATCCACACAGATCCCCCTGTGGGATAGTAGAGGATTTCTGTGCTCTGGTTTGGGTGGTTTTTTTGTTAGATGAAAAGCCGTGTGTGGCTCAAGCTGGAGCTTGCTGTGGGGCTGGATGGAATCTGGGGCTGCTCAAGAGAGGGCTGACACATCTTGGAGAGGGGGAGTAAATTGTCCCTGCTGCGGTTAACGCCTAGAAACCTCAGAAAAAACCACATTTCTTTGGGTTGGATGCTGTGCAGATGCTTGCTAAAGATAGCTGTGGCCTGGAAGTGTTCACAGTCCATAGAGGAAGGGTGGAGAAAGAAGCTGAAGTTTCAAGGGCCATGGTCAAGGTCAGAGTAGTGGAGAATGAGGACGGTGACTCATGTGGGTGCACGGGTTGAGCTGGAAGGGCTGTGCTCCTGCTGCAGAGCTCTGGGGACAGGGACACAGTGGGGAGGGTGCCTGGTGGCAGCCTCAGCCCATGGTGATGTAGCCCCAGCCAAGAGCTGCCCCAGCCAAGAGCTGCCCCCACCAGCCGCATCTCTCACCACCTTTTGGGCCCCTTGAGTTGAAGGCTGTGCTGTGTGTCCTCTGAGGAAACCAGAACCTCCCAGCCTGGTGGAGGGCTGAAGGTGGTCAGTGCTGCTGGAGAAGGTCACCATGCCCAGGCTGGCCAGCCCACATCTCCTAGCCTTGCACCCCTGTACAATTATTTTTCCTTTTTACCTTCATGTGGGCGGAGTCCTGTGCCTGAACTCTCATCTCCTGCTCCCTAAGGCTGGGCAGGGAGCCAAGGCAGAGGCAGCAGGAGTGGGCTGGGGTCGGTGGTCTCCAGTCCTGATAGCCAGGGCAGCAGTGGGAGCACTGGGGCTCTTCACAGTGTTTCTGGCCCTCAGCACCCTGTGCAGCTTTGCCCAAAGTGCCACCCATGTCCCCGGCTGAGCCATGGCAAGGTGAGCCAGCACGGCAGCCCTGGGATGAAGAGAGCGAGGGGAAAGAGGTTTGGTTTGAGGAAGCTTTTAGTTCTGCAGCCCTCATGCCCTGGTGTGAGGAGCTGTGCAGGCACAGCTCTTTCAACACACACTGAGCTAATTCTCCATGTAAACCTGTCCTCTGGCTGGGGGATTCGAAGGACCAGGACTGCAGGCAGGATGAGGCCAGCCTGGATGAGGCAGCATTCCCCTCCTGGGGAGCAGGAGACAGCAGATGACTCTGCAGCTTTTGGTTTGTTTATTTTTACCTTGCTGGCAGCACTGCCCATCCCCACGTGGGACTGCAAACGCTGGCCCTGGGCAGCCCAGTGTGACCCAGCTCATCTGCAGGAGGGCTGACCTTGATTTACCTCCTATGAGGTGTTTATCCCAACTTTTCCTAGCCCAGCACTTGGGTGTCTGTGGCTTTTCCTTTCCTGCAGCCATGGAGGCAGCATGTTTAGCCCACGAGCAGCTGTCCCTGTGTGGGTGCTCCTGTGGGTTTGGGATGTGAATGGGGGAGTGGAGCTGTGAAGCAGAGATGCTGCTATGAGATGCTGCTGCCTGGCAGAAGGGTTCAGCCCTCAGTTCCCTGTTTCCCTAGGAGGTTTTGTGTTTTTAAACTTATCCTGGTTCTAGGGAAGAAAAGTGATGCACCAGTACCTGTGCCAGTGAACAAGAGGAGAGCTATGGCTGCTGCGGGGTGTTCTAAGGATCACAGAATCACAGAGTATTCTGACCTGGAAGGGACCCACAGGGATCATCCAGTCCAACTCCTGGCCCTGCACAGACACCCCAACAATCCCACCCCGTGCCTGAGAGCAGTGTCCAAATGCTTTTGGAGCTCTGGCAGCCTTGGGGCTGTGACCATTCCCTGGGGAGCCTTTTCCAGTGCTCAACACCCTCTGGGGGAGGGACCTTTTCCTGGTATCCAGCCTAAACCTCCCCTGACATGGCTTTGCCATATGGTTTACCTAAACCCAGGTTAACCATCTGAACTGGGTCATGTTTTTCCAGTTTCCTTAAAAAAGCTCTAAACTAAACATACCTATATGCTGCCATTGTCCCCAGTGCCTGTTCAGCTGGGGTCCGTGGATCAATTTAAGTTGCTCCCTCTGCCCTTGCCTCAGTTTCCCCACAAGTAGAAGGGCAGTGGGAAGCAGAAGCTCCAGCAGACAGCTTGGAGGTGATGTCTGGTCTCCTTTGGTTGCTGTGGGCTGAAACCCCGTGCCCAAGGGTGCAGTGCTCTGCTCCTTTGCTGATCCAGCAGCCTTTCCTTACTGCTGGCTGCAGTGATCCTAACTCCTGCATGGCCTGTGCTGCAGGCTTGGCGTAAGTCTTGTGAGAGAGAGCTCCTGTCACTCATTTCCAGTGAAAAAAAAATGGAAAAAAAATGATAACACACACACAGAAATGCCCAAGTGTTAATTCAGATATGCTTCACCCCCTCAAGGGGACCTCAGGCTTTGTGTTCGTATTAAAAGGAATGAAGGCAGAGTGTCCCTGGGAGCATCTGTGCATGGCTGTGCCCTGGAGCAGGGATGCTGCGAGGCTGAGCAGGGAGGGCAGTGGCCATCCCTGTGTGCTGCCTTTGTGGTGTGATTCTATGTGGAGAGGCAGATCTTGTGACCCCAGCTCGTGGGGATTTGCAAGAGCCTGGCTGGTGAGGGTAAGGTCAGCAGCACTGGACAGAGTGCTTTGTTGAGGCCTTTGAATAAGGGCTGGAGGTTCTGAGGGAGCTTGGGAAGCTGGGCAGGGAGAGCCACACACTGGGATTGTGGAGCTGGTGGGATGTGGAAAGATGCAAAGAGACCATGGGGGGCAGCCTGGTGTGGCACAGTCTGGACACACTTTGACCTCGTGTGAGGCAGAATTTGGTGGGGTTGTTTAAGTGGTCAGGAAATGCAGGTCTGTTGAAATTCAAGGTTTTTGTGGAGCTTCACCAGCCTGCGGGGCTGCTGGCCATCCCAGACCCTGGAGGTTATTTGGGGGAAGTGATGGAGTTCTTGTTTTGTGTAGATAAAATTACTTCATTGTCTGTCTTCAGAGTGTCATCACACTTCTGAAATGTCTCTTCTTTGTGTGGGATCTGTCTTTCCATTCTGCTGTATTTTAGCAGTTCAGTAAACCACATTGGGCACTGCTCCCCTTTGGAGATGTGATCTTGGGAGCTGAAATCCTCAAGGACTTGTGCTTTAAAAACCCCCCAAAACCAGACAAACCCCCTTTTTCCCTTAAAAAAACCCCCCTTTATCCCTGCTTTCCCTTTTATAGATCGGATGAGCACAACGAGTGGCTCATTATCTCCCAGTAATGCCTTGTCAGCATCACTCTGCAGAGAACAGATCTTGTTTTGTAGCGGAAATTATTACATGTGGACGTCAGAAAAGCAGAAGAATACCCTGTTAAAGCCTATTTTTCTGCATGCTTTAATTATCTAAATCTCTCCCCTGTTCCAGCCTCTCACATCCTTTACATCTGATTAGTTCTCCTCCTCTCTCCCCCCACAAGAAGGCAAAGGTACCTGAATCCATTTTTATTCAGTTGCAGACAGGAATGGGAAATGAATGAGTGACTGGACACAGCAGCAGGGAAAGGTGGATTGTTATCATCTCTCCTATGGTAATTATGGCTTCTCAGAAATCCTGTTATTTTGTGCATCTTCCAGCAGGCTTTGCCATTCCTGTGTTGTCTGTTTTTTGCTGCTTTGCTGCTCTGGCAAACACTGACTGCCCTCAAAAAGAAATACTGGCTCAACTGTTTAAGCTTTTGTGGCTAAATTCTGGTTGGGGGGTGGTGCCCAGTGTGTACTTCAGGCACTGCTTGTACCCTTAGTCTCCTTCTGCTGTCTGAGCAGAGGCACCAGCAGAGGTCTGGGGGATGGAGGGACCACTTTGGGCAAAACTGATGTGTTCAGTGGGGACCAGCCCTATCTCCCTGCCATCCCCACTGATATGTCCTTCTCTGCATTGAGGTTCCCTGTCCCATCCCTGCACTGCCATGATCCCTAGAGGCTACTCTGGGAAACCAGGACCCACCAGCTGAGGTTGATTTTGCAGCGAGTGGAGGCTTTTGCTCATGAAACTGTAGAGGACCCCATCCAACCTCCCTCTCCAGGGTCAATGTAGACTTTCCATTGCTTCCTTCCTCCCCTGCCTTCAAGGGCACCTGGAGGAGACAGCACAGGCTGGAGATTCCTGGCTTTCCACAGCCCTGGCTGGAGATTCCTGGCTTTCCCTCACGGGGGAGCTGGGGCCGCGGAGGCGGTGATGGCCAGACAAGGTGGCCCTTTGACATTTACAGAGTGGCCTTTCAGAGCTGTGAAGTGTCCCCGCTCCGTCGAGAGCTGCCCTACAAACAGCTGCCATCCCCCAGCACAGAGCGAGGAATGTGGCACACAATGGCCCAGTGTTGGCCCCCATAAAGCTCCGCTTCTTGTGCCCTCCACAAAGGGGCTCAGAGCAGGCGGCTGGTGCAGGGCTTGGCCCTGGCCCCACTGACTCTCCCACAGAGCCACCTCGGCCGCCAGTGGCTTCGGGTTGAGCTGAGGGAGCGGGGAGGAGAAACCCAATGTGGGGCTTTTTCCTGCTCTCCCCTTCCCCACGCGCTGATATTCCAATAACCGACCTACAGAAAGGTCAGCATGTGGGTTGTGAGGGTTCTTGGTATCCTCAGGATGAGAGGACACGGCCTCAAGCTGCACCAGGGGAGGTCAGGTTGGACATCAGGAAGAATTTTTTAATGGAAAGGGTTGTGAAGCATTGGAAGGGACTGCCCAGGGAGGTGGTAGAGTCCCCATCCCTGGAGGTGTTCAACAAATTGGACATGGCACTCAGTGCTGTGGTGATGATCAGTCAGAGGTTGGACTCGATGATCTTGGAGGCCTTTTCCACCTGAATGATTCTGTGATTCTGAGTGTTAACAGCATTGGTTTTCCCACCAAAGTGTCTTGCAGCATTTAGCTTTCAAATGTTAACTTCTCCACATTGCCCAGGAAAGTGTAAAAGAGATTAATCCCCTGGCTGCTGTCAAATATCACAGAAAACAGCACTAAAGGAGCCCGGCTCACTGGAGGAACGCACCATTTTTAGAGACATCTCTTCTGAATCCTCCTAGTCTCGTGCAGAATCCTTTTGTTTTATCCCATCAAAGTGTGACAAAGCCTTTTCATGGGGTTTGTTTTACAGATGTTCGTAGTTCAGCGTGATTTCCCTCATTCATACAGAGTGCTGTCGCTGCTGTTAATCCTGTCTGTTCCAGGGACACCACCGGGCCCTGCTGGGATGAGTGATGGGCATTGCTGCCATTGGGGGGTTCCAAGGGAAAAGGGATGGGACACAGTTGAAGCTGGAGATGTCACCTGGAGATGTCCAGGGACGAGCTGGTGTAGCCCTCACTTTCCTCTTTCTCAGGGCAGTGTGCCCCTTCCCAGCTCTCCTGGGGCTGGTCTGGGGAGATGCTGAGCTGTGCAGGGTGTCGGCATGTGCTCTGTGCTTCAAGGTGAAGACAGTAAGTGTATTTGGCAAAACTCTTGTAGGTTTTGCATGGCTCATCTGCAGGGCATGCCCTGGTTTGAGACCCATGGAAGCTCCCTCCCTCTCTGACTCTACCCCAAAATCTTACAAATCTCCTATGTTTTGAAAATAAAGACACAAGAGCTTGGTGCTGTGCTGCTTTGGCTGGGTCTGACATTGCCAAGCAGTCCCTGGGTGTCATGGTTTGACACTGGCCAAACGCCAGGCATCCATGAAAGCCGTTCGCTCACCTTCTCCTGCTACAGTGGGGAAAAAAAAATTAATGAAGGGCTCATGAGTTGAGATAAGGACTGGGAGGAAACACTAAGGGCAAAACAGGTTCAAATTTGAAGGTATAAGGTAAATTTATTATTAATGGAGTCAGAGGAGGATAATGAGAAGTAAAATAAGCCTTTAAAACACCTTTTTTCCCCCCCAGCCTCTCCCTCTTTCCTACAACAGTGCAGGGAAACAGGGCACGGGGGGGTTTTTGTCAGTTTGTCACCTGAGATCTTTCTCCTGTTTGTTCAGGGAGAGAAGTCTTCCCTCTGCTGTGCCGTGGGGTCCGTCCCATGGGAGACAGTACTCTGTGAACCTCTCTAGCGTGGCTCCAATCTCAC
>VXAD01006262.1:0-44850 GCA_013399195.1 Dicrurus megarhynchus | reverse complement strand
CAGTTTGTCCTTGCTCTACAAGATGTAAAAGGGAAAGGTAAGACAAAGCCACTGTTACAAAAGCTACTTTTAACATCACTTATTTTAACATTTGCAGAAAGCCAATATTATAGCATCTATTTATCACATTATCCAACCAATCAGACCAACCAAGCAGTTCAATTACCACAAGCATAACTATATTAGCTATTTTACGATTATGTCTAAGTTTAGTTAATGACAGAAATAAAGTCATTAGTTATTGTTACAAAACTACATCTTTATAAC
The DNA here is from genome assembly GCA_013399195.1 of Dicrurus megarhynchus. Taxonomy (NCBI): domain Eukaryota; kingdom Metazoa; phylum Chordata; class Aves; order Passeriformes; family Dicruridae; genus Dicrurus; species Dicrurus megarhynchus. The sequence goes on along the minus strand of VXAD01006262.1, from coordinate 44,583 downwards.
AAAGCTACTTTAACATTATACATATAGCATCTATTTTCACATTTGTAGAAAGCCAATATTACAATATATATCTATCAGAATAACAAAGCTACTTTAACATACTTATAGCATTCATTTTAATGTTTGCAGAAAGCCAATATTATAATATGTATCTATCACATTAAGATTATGGATCTGCGCTCAGAGAGAGAGCAAAAATGTAAAGGTGCATGCAGCTGAAATAAAAAAACATAACACCTATGTGTGTTGTGCAGCTTAAAGCTGCATAGGAGAAGTGATGCCCAGCACTGCCTTTTTAGGTTCTAGGACCTTTTTTTAAGGCAGCAGACCCTGAATGTGTCTCTACCAGACTGAAGTTATAGGATGCAATATTCAACTTCAAAGACTGATGTTTTGATAGCTAATGTTTGGTCTAAGAACCTGAGGAGAGAGCTAGTCTGGCATTACTGTTATTTTTGTCCTTTCTGTGATGCTGTAAGTAAGAGCTGTGTTGTTCTTTCCATAGTGTCATCAAAAGCATCTTGACACTGTTGCTGCTAAGTTTTGCCATCTTCATAACTGAAAAGGTTTTTGAGTAATTTTGTACAGAAAATCACGCTGTGAAAAGCCAGTGTCCGCAGAGGAGACAGAGGAGTCCTGCAACTTTATTAGAATAAAGGGAGAGAGGCCACCAGGGCACATGCCCGCGGGGTTTTCTCTCCGAGGTTTTGGAGGGTGCAGCCTCCTTTTATCCTAAACTCCCCGCTGCATGTCGCCCTCTTCCTTTCCCCATTGGCTGAGGTACTAGGAAATACAGCTTTCCCAAACCAGCTACCACATATCCCCACTTGAACCTGCCATTTCCCCCCAAAGTTCAGAAGTTCAGGCTTGTGTGGAACCATTTGTCTGTTCCAGGAGTCAAACTGTCTGGGTTCTGTAACAAACCTGCGGCTTGAAGTTGGTAGAGACATTAAGAGCCATTTCAAAGACGTTAACACCCATACCCTCACCCATGGAATTGTTTGTAAAGACATGAGCACACATCTTTGCTATCAATTTTAATTCAGCAAACAACACACCACAACTGATTGGCAAACAACGAAAACAGCTTTTCTGGACACTGTAGTGTGGCTTAGAAATCTTTTATTATGTACATTTAATGCTTTGAAGTACTAAAGTGTTGCAAAACTAATACAACGGTACGAATTTAGCAAGTACATATGTGTGTCAAACTACATTGAATCTACTTCAACCAGTACAGCACTTAAAAACAAGCCGGTAGGTATAAAATACTTCACTGAGTAACTTCCTCTTCTGGAACAACTTCCAAAAGCATCTGGAGGTGCATAGTGATGGGCTCTGAGGAAAAGATTTATTGTTAGAGTCTTTATCAGAGAGAACAATATTTCAATTCAAACTATTTTTCCAAGTAAGAAAATTATCCTCCTGCGTAGTTGTTTGTCTTATCTGTATTCCTATTTCAAAATGCAAAATAAAGGGTGGGGAATAAACAGTCTTAAGATCCAAACTACAGCATTCCACATTTCCAAACTTACATTAGAGTACAATGCTTCCAATTACATAATTAAAATTATAATTAATTACAATTGTTTAATTCTAATTAATTACATTAATACATTATAATTAATAGTCCCAGGGGACAAGAGAGACAGATGATGGATTTTTTGAATGTCTGTAGAACTACTAATCCTAGTGTATTCAGCTAGTTCCAATTAGCCTCTTAGAAATACCTGTGTATCCTGTTTTACCTGAGATAATATCAGAGTTTCTCTAGCGACTATGCAATCAGTTCATAAGTGGTCATGCTGGGTTCTTGCAGCTTTCACTCTACTCAGCACTGGGATTATTTTTTTATCTTCATGCTGTTAACATTTTCTTTAGTAAGTATTGTAAAATAATAATCAGAGCTAAGAGCCCAGTGTTTGGTGGCATAAGAAGTTATGTCTGCTAATCTTTAGTTAATCGCTGAAGCAATGTTTTGAAATACAGATAACTGAAAAACTAACTTTACAGATTAATTAGTTCTGTGAACTTTAAAAGTCGGTTTCTTTGTGCTACTACAGTGATGTGTTGTTTTTTTTTGAATTAAGTTTAATTTTTCCTCAAGTCAGACATTACTTCTTTTCAACAGGAAGGAGTAAAATACAGTCTTCAGTAAAGCCCACTACATGCTAGGGAAATTGTTTCCCTCCACATCCCGCTCGTGCCTTAGAAGGGATGGACCAGATAGTGAGCTTTATTATAGTAATTAATCTCAAGTTTAGCAAATGTTCTGTTGAGTTTGGAGCTGGCTACCTGATGTATACTTACTTGATATTTTTTGGGGCCAGTTGAATTTTAAATGAACAAAAAGTACATAAACTATAAGTCCACTAAGTATAAATAAAATACAGTACAAATAGGCCAGTTCAGGTGCACTGATGATTGGTGCCAATACCAGTAAAATTGAGACCAGCGTCACTATGACAGGAATGATGATGGGTATCTGCAAGATACAAAGAATAAAATCACTTCTTCATTCTTTAGCTGTTCTTACAGAGGTTTCCTGTATGAAAGAATATTTTGATTGCCTTATGCATTTTTTACTTTTAAAATTTCTGTAATCAGATGGGGCAATTGAAGGAGTAGCAGAAGTATGGATAGGAAAAACTCTTCTGCTAAATTATTCACTAAGATCTCCTTGTCTGTATTTCAAATTGCAGTGTACGAGTTTGCAGTTTAATAAATGTGGGACCTGACTTATGTGCAATGACCTGGGGTTTTATTTTGGATATTCTTTCAGTGGTAGTCTGCTGACTGCAGTTACGCATCTCTGAAAATTTGGCTTGTGCCCTGTGGTCTGTGCAAGTGAAAATCAATATATTTTCCCAGTCCTTATGAGCTTAGTCCTAGTGCAGAACTACTATTACATGGCTAGATTTCAGGTAAGGAGAGTAAAAAACAAGGATACTGCGCAAGGGTCCTGGTTAAATATCCAGATACTTAGGGTGAATCCATGCTACAGCATCTATGGAATGGAGGAAAAGCCATACAGAACTTACCCTGATAGGTCTCCTGAGTTCCTTCCTTGTAAACCTCATAACAATTAGCGCAAGTACAGTTAAACCATAAAATATCCAGACTGCAAAACTAAAGTAATTTATGAGTGTGTCAATGTCACCAGGAATAATATAAATAATAGCAATGGCCCCCTAAAAATGAAAACAAAGATTAGTGTAGTCTACTATAGAAGAAGGCTGATTTTTACTTATGTTCCAATACAGCTGCATGCTTAGTGTTCCGGAGTATGAACTGTGAATGTTTTTGCTTAAACATTTGGGTGTAAGTGTATTGCAGCACGTTTAAAGTTTGTGACTACATCGTGCCAACATGTGGTTATTTTTGTGTGTAATCTTAATTGCATTTTAAGTCAAAATGCTTATAATTTTTATGCATTAACCTGTTTCATTGTTAACTGAATATCTTGAAGATACAAAATGTATTTTTAGTTTTTTCATGTTACTGGGATTGAATAGATCTTGTTTTGCCTTGAAGATAAATGGGTAAAATAAAAAAAACCCAAGATGTTCTAGATTTATTCTTAAATGTATTTACTGACTGGATTTTTTTTAGTGAGATGTACATTTCTTATGTGGAGGAAACAGGGTAGTGATAGCTTGCTTGCAAGCATCCTGTGAAAGGATTCTGTAATACTAACCATTCATTTAAGTTTTTGTTTTCATGCCGTTGATTCTTAACAATTTTGATTTTTAAAATCCAGTTCTGGAATGAGTATGTTCAATTTAGAGAAGTTGGGGGTTTTATGTAGTCTTTTTTCCAAAATGTATTTAGCAATTTTCTTGTCTGAATAGTTAAAGATATGTGTCAAGACTGCTTGTAAGAAACTGTGAAAGCATGTATTACTGGAGAATTTTTGTTGAGAATTTTTCTGTACTTAGAATATATACTTACATAAAATATGATAGCAGGTGCTGGTGTTAAGTGCTTAACACTAATATAAGATAGTACCTTTAGCATGTGCCCTTCACGACCTGCAACATAAACAAGTCTGAAAAAACAAAACCAAGGCAATGTAGTTAGTGTGGCACCTAAACTTTAAGTGGCATTACTAAAAATAGACATCTGACTAATTTAATCAGTGTTTTCTCTGATATGCATTGGGATTTAAAAAGTATTGTAGCAGTCTAAAATAAGGGAAATAACCAGTATTAAAGCAGTGAGGTAAAACAAATTCTGAACCCGTATTAAAACTGTACACTTGAAATTAATTTCAGAATCATTATTTTGCACATATAGGTTGAAAATTATTTTGGGAAATGTTACCTACTGTGTCCCTTTAAATTAAATATTTCCTTTTTCATGTGCGTCATAGCAAAAAGCTATATTGACAACCTTTTCTCAAACAATGGCCTTCACAGCCGCATTGCATTTAGATGGTTTTGAAATTTTAAAATATTTTAAATAGTAAATGGAAGCGCTGAACAACTGATAGAAAGGAATAGCTTCTCAGTTACCTTTCCTGGAGTAGTCATGTTTTTACTGGTAACTTTTAACAGTTTAATTCTCATCTTTAAAATTGATGATTGGTGAAAAAACCCTTTTGTGCAATAGTGCTATACCTGCATAGAATTAAGAATAGACCATGTTTTCTAATTTTTCAAAACTGAATAGCCACTGTTTATTTTTGAAAATTAATCAATAAAGCTAGATTTACAGGCAATTCTAAATTACATTTTTTATAATGTGTATCAGAAGAATGTCTTTATGTCTGTAGATACATGTATATAAATTTTTCCATCCTTCAAAAACTTTCATTTGATGATATTTAGAATGGGGACTTACCTGCCTGCAGTAAAACAGGTGCCATTGGCAGATCCAAGGGTAGAAAATACCACAAAGAGAGGAACTATCCAAGACGCTGGATAAAGGACTCTATCTCCAAATGTCTGGGATATGGGATTAAAATTAATAATTTTGGCATTTTAACTACCATTTAGTATATTCAGTAATGTTAGAGCCACTTTGTAGGTAAAGGAAATGGGTATCTGAGCTATGTTACCAACAAAAACATGTTGTATATTTTGTGTTCTTAAACAAGATTTAACTTGATACATTCTTTGCTGTAACTCCTTGTGCAGACAAGCTGCTGAAATGCAAAGAAGATCTAAATTTTAAAAGCTTTTTTTAAAAAAAAAAAATTTAAGCATTTCAACATTAGTGTACTTCTTCACTGTGCTATGCTATATACTGTTTGTTTTCCCCAAAAAAAACCATTAAAAAAATTGTTGCATGACCTCAACAGTTGTTTCAGAGACATGGAAAATTTACTGAGTGGAACTGAAGGGACAGATGTATTTTTTAAGGTTTCAGAAACTTACATAGTTTCTACTTTTACCTGTAAGAGTATGTCTTGCAAAAATGTAAAAGTTATATCTTTCAAATTTGTTAAGAAAAAAACCCAAAAATACTAAGGTGGAAGTGAATGATGGACTATTTGCTGTTATCTCCAGAATAACACACTTTGATCTACTGTCATTTGGCATGTGCTTCTTTCTCAGAAATGCTGAAAATGGCAAGGCAACTGTCAGATTTTATTTCTCTTTCCATCCTTTTGATGCTTATGGAAAGCAGTCACCCTCTGAGCTACAGTGTTTACAAAACATTTGCTGAAGACTGTATTACTTTTGCTTCCTCCTTTTATTCCCATTGGGATATGATAGAACTACTCTTTAAATTAGGCATTACTGAAATTTTAGATAAAGAAATTATAGCAGATAATGGAGGAAAAGGTGGCACTAACAGATTAGACTAAAATTAATTTTATCTTAAAAAAAATTAATGGAACTTTATGACTTACATGACTTCAATGCACACAGACTTCTTCAGATGTTCTATTACAAAATTAAGTAGCTTACCACAGCAACTGCCTGGGACTGCAGGAGTTCTGTTGAAGTCATTACGGTGAAATAGGAAATGTTTATCAGAACGTAACAAACTGTAACCAAGGGGATTCCAATAATTATAGACAGTGGTAGATTTCTAAAGAATGGAAAAGTAAGATCCCATCAGCTTTGCTGTATCACTGGTACAGTGGTCATAGTAAACTGTGGATTCTTTCCTTTCCTGATATGCTCTTTAGGTGTATTTACTTTTTTTTTTTTTTTTTACTGTAGAGCTAAGGAAATCAGGATTATAAAAAAGGAAAAATATAAATTATGCAAAGATACAAAGCCTGTAATACGGGCTAATTAGCTTTATCTGTTAGTCCTCAAACTTTGAATAACTAGTGCTTTTAAAAAACAAACAAAAATATATGCTTGCTTGTAGAAAAATATTTAGTGTTTGATTTTTGTCGGTAAAAACATTGCTTTCCTACATAGTTTTACCTGTAAGGATTTTTAAGTTCTTCTGTGATGTAATTGAGTTGATTCCTGGAAGGAAAAACATTCATAGAGTATTTTAGCAGTCAGGTGTTTAAATATGACTATACTATAAGGTGAGGTGTTATTTCTTGTGTTATTGTTTTTAATCTTTTCTGTTTAAAAAAAGAAAAAAAAAAAGTACAATCAAACTTTTAAGTAGGAAAACTGCAGGACAAAACCTATGTGACCTTCTTATCCAAAAGTCAGCCTCTTGATTCACCATCTCTTTCTGCATTATCTCTATTGTCTCTGAGACTCTGAAATCTTGGACAAAATATCCCAGAATAATCAAACAAAAACTTGGTAGACATCTAAGATTTACAAGATTGCCTTTCAACTTCAAGCTTTGCAGTATTTGAGTCTTTTCAAATAAAAGCAAAAGTGTGCTGAGGGCAAGGAGTGAAGCAAATGTGCTGGTGTTTCACAGTGGTTCTGTAAGTCATACTGTCTTTAGAAAACTAGCATGAAAACCTTTTTAAAGATTATACCTATCTGAATTATAATTTCCAAATACTCATTTTTGCTAGAGCATGTAGACCAATTGAAACAAGGTTTTTATATTCATCTGCTCTGAAAATGGGAAGAGTTAGTATTTACAGTTCAAAAGGCAAATTTTCAAATGTTAGTGCCTGGTGGTTACATACACAAATAATTATTTAGGAATCAGCTTCTTTGCCTTCTTAAAAAGTCCATATGAATGCCCAAATTAGGAGATTTACATGCCTGAGTTGAGACACTCAAGAGTGGAAATAAAACCTAAAAAAAAAATCCATTTAAAAATAAATTCAGTTTTAAAAGCTTTCAATGGGAACTGCTGTATGGTAGATCAAGATAATATTCTTATTTGCTTCCAAAGTTCAGACCTATATGCAGACTTTTGCAGTTTGCACATTTAAGAATAACAATGGATTTGTGCCAACAGAACACTATGCCAACTGACATTCCCTAAGAAAAAATCTGCAGAAAAGCCTTATAATTTCTGATATAATATTATTTTTTTATGTTCTCCTGTACTAATCAAACACCACTACATATTTTGCAAGAAATGGAATTTGATGAGGTAACCTGCAGGGAAAGCTATTTTGCCTAACACAAGGGAATTAAACTGTGTTATATCCTCCTCATTACTTCAGTTTCTAAGCACCTTCAGCAGCAAAACAGTAGTAGTAGTAGTCCTTTTGGGATCTAATATAATTTTTTTCCCTAATAAACAACAATTAAAAGAGGGTGGAGTTTTGGGGTTTTTTTTAACCGAACTAGTGTTCTTTTTCCAGAATTCATCAAGACATTCTTAATAACAAGTCAGTTGTTAACTTTTTCAGAGAGTTCTACAGGGAGAGAGTAAACCAGTTAAAGGCTGTTAAAGTGTAACTGTTAAGGCTAATAAAGATTCCGTACCATCCGTCATATGCCCAGAGTCCATTATAAAATGCCAAACTGATAGAGCTAACAGAAATTTTACTGTCCTTAAAAGAATCTTTGAAGTTTTCCGTTTTTCCTGCAAATAAGAGGAAGATTACTGATCAGTGTTAAAACTAATTCTTGTAATCCCCACCAGATGAAAAAACATTCCAATATATGTCTCATGTTTTGAAACTTTTCACTTTAATTAACACCCTTTTGTATTAATTGATCGGTAGTGTTGCATTTCCCACCCATCCCCATTCTCTAAAAGAAAATACCCTAGTTTCCAAAAGATGCAGAACTAAAAGCCTGAATGAAGAGATTCAGGGCTGTGCCTTATTACTGTGTCACTTCTGTCAGTGGGGAACTTTTTAATGATCATAGCAAAAGCTAAAAGAATTTTTTCAAATAATGTATATTTTGTTACCTTTTGCAAGGAGAACAAGTCCACTTACAATAATGATTGTGACAATGATCATTTTAGCAGCTGTGAGAAAATTCTGGAGGTAGCTTCCCAGCTTCACACTCAGTGAATTCACAATTGTAATTACCACTAAAAGAAATCAAATTATAAATTTTTGCATTGTCAGAATTTAAAGAAAAGTTGCCCCTCCCCTTAATTACTGTACTGCTTTTCCCTCACACTTTTTGTCTATATTATATACAGTTTTTACTTACTGTGTTTGGATAACTTTTAAAATAGGGAGGAAAAACAGATTTATTAATTAGATTTTGATAGTACTTTTAACAAAAAATATTTTGAAGTTGCACAGCATTCTGATAAATAAAAAAATAGTATTTCCACACTTATTTTTTCTTCCTTTTCTGCTAGAGATAAGCATTCATTATACAGCTGCATCTATCTTAATGAAGAATAAAAAACCCCTTGGACTAGGAACAAACCATTTTTAAACCTATTCTTTTTATGTTGTTGAATTAGTTATTGTGGGAAGGACTCACTGGACTGTGTCTTAAAGATTTCTGGTGTCTTTGTGAAGATGAACCTAAGGAAGTTTCAGGGTACAGAAGTGCACTTATTGATGGGGCCAGAAACAAGTCACTATGCAATTTTGGATCTGGTCTGTCTTAAAAAGTGTGAGTGATGCCATAATGATTTTTGCTTTTTCATATACTGCTCTCATATCCCCCTCCATATACACTTTTATGCAGCCTTTATGTATCCTTAGTGCTTTTAACCCACTTACTTGTAATTCCCTAAGTCTGATAACTCGCTTAGACCCGAAGTTCTGTTAAGCCAAGAGACTAAACATCTTGGAAGCTTCGTAGTTAGGGGGTCAGCAAGCCTCAAACCAAGGTCCTCTCTAGAACATGTTCTGTAAACTAAGATAGACCCATGCAGGGGGGGGACATTCCTTACGAGGGGGCTTCTCCTGAGCCTCCCATTGGGAAATCTATGATAGATATGCTAATATGCAAGCTCTATAATTGTATAAGCAAATCATTGCAGGGTTTTTTTTTTTCCATGCACATTCTCCGGTGTGCACTATCCAACGTGCATTCCGTGAATCGCTCCGGGGGGGGGTTGGGGGGGGGGCATTCCTGCGGGGTTCTCCTGCCTGGGCCCAAGGATCCTTAAATAAATACCAAGGTAAAATCCCTTTTCCCCCTCTAACCGTGTTTGGCTTTTATTGTAAGCCCAGGAAAAGGTATCATGAGTCTTACCAATAGCAGCTGCTGCAAGGCACTTGATGACAACTTGGGGCGGATCACAACCTGGATAAAAAGGGGCTGATGCGTATTCTGCAAAGCTGAGACAAATGATTGCAAATGAACTGGGTTTTGTAACCAGTAAGCTTGTCCAAGAAAACAAAAATGCTGGAATTGGACCAAATGCCTCCATAAGGTAGGGATATTCTCCCCCAGACTTTGTGATCATTGTACCAAGCTCAGCAAAACAAAGTGCACCTGAATAACAAGAAAAGCAGGTTTAGTTCATACACTTTTGAACCGGTGGCTGCTTGAAGAGATGATCACTTTTTAATAGGTAGAAAAGTTAAGGAAATTGATATATACAGTGCATCATTACTCTCTTCATGTTTCTGTATATTTTACTGTATATACAAAATAAAATTTTAATTACTTGTGAGCAATTGAAAAAAATACCCTGAAATTATTAAGATGCAGTCTAAAAATTACTACTATTGATGTTTAAGACTTCACCAAAACCAGTACAAACAAACATTGTGATTTCATTGGATTTCTGTTTAAGAAACGAACCCTATAAGAAGCATTTAAGTGAGAACTGCACTGGCTGGCACACCTTTTGGAAACTTCAAAAAACAGACTTTCTGCACAATTTTGCAATAAAATGGCTGCTAAGCACAACATTAAAGTACAGTGATACTTCCTGTTCTATTGATGTATGTGGCATCTTGAATTAAGGGTTTTCTGTATGCTGTTTGCCTTGATAGAATGCTCGAAAATTTCTTTGTTTTACTTCTTGAAATATTTTTAGGTGCTTAGTGATAAATTTTCAGATAATAGAATTAGAATTATGGAAGTAGAAAGCTGGCAAAAAGTACCTAGCTCACTACCAGTAAATTTCACATATTGCCAGTTATTTAAGTAGAAGAGTATTCTCAATCAGTGGATGAAGCAGGCAAAACTAAAACTTTGTTTCAAAATAAATTGAGAGTGTGATTTACAATTTTAAAAACTTAATTTGTCTTCTATAAACACCCCATTCTAAATTTATGGTTGAGTACTGCTATGCATATATACAGCAGGATTTAGTTGATTTTGGTCTAGGTGCTATTAGCTAATTTGTGAAATGAGAGTAGTATGCAGAAAGAGCAGATATGAAGATTTAAGGCAAAGATTCAGATTCTTTGTTGACTCCTTTACCTAATGTTGCCAGAACTCCACAGGCTGCCCAGATGGTTAAACAAGGACCCACAGCTTCAACATTGGCAAGCACTGATTTTGGAGAAACGAAGATACCTGAGCCAATAATTGTACCAACAATCATACAGATTCCACTAACGAGGCCCACCTTGAAATAAAATGAGATGCATTTGTAAGCAATTTCTAGTAATTGAGCAATTACTTCTCAGTATCATAGAACTACAGTAATTGTAATTACTGACTTATTTTTATTGGCTTTTAATATATAGTTCTATAAAGAAATACATTAAACAATTTTGCAAGGTTCCACTCTTCTTTCCAAGATCCGTGTGTACCCTGTGGTGTACTCCTGCTGTTTTCAAATGTACATCTATTTGTGTTTTGCCTGCCTGTATATTTCCTTTATTAAACTGTCTTTTGGATTGAGTCTCAAATATAACCTTGGATGGGTGAACTTGCCCTTTCCTCTCTGATTAAGAAATTACATTCTGTTACGAGCAGTTGGTGAATTCTTAATTTTCTAAGACTCAGAAATTGTCTTTCATGGATGAAGTCCGTTTTTTTGTTGTTGTTGAGCAACTGTTTTCCTCTCCTTGCTTTAAATATTTGTGCATAGGAATCGTGTTGATACTGCTAGGTGGTGATAAGATCACATTCTCCTAAATTTGTAGTGACCTACAAGTGGCACAGGCTACTTAATATTTTCTGATAGTTATGGCTACTCTAATGACATCAGTATTTTTCCATCAGTCTTGTCATCAAACTAAAACCACATAGAGAATCTTTTTCCAGGTTACTTAAATTAATTTTAAGAGAAATGCCACTCCCCTCCTGAGAGGAAGTGATACAACTGTTTTGTAAAGCATCTGTAATTTTCTGGAGGAGGCAGATTTTCACTTGTCTTCAAGTACCAGTGCCTATTTCCTGGCTATAAACAATAACAAACTTTCAGCAACAATGAGCTGGACAACCCACTACAACTTCTGAAAAGTCCATGTGGAAAAAAAGGTAAAGTTTATGAAATGCCTCAGTTATCAACTTAGAATAACTCTTTGAATTATTTTTAGATCAGATAACTTCAACGACATATTCTTGGGGTTTTATTCTGTTTATATCAGAGCTATTCAACTATAGTAATTAGCAGTTTCTGAAAATGTAAACCAACCACATTGTTGAGATATTAGCATATTTTTGCTAAATTGGGACACAGTAGTGGTTTTTGTAGGCTGATGCATATGCACAAATACCCCCTTCTGCCTCCCTCTGCCAACTCCTCACACGTGGATCAAAGGGAGAAAAGAAAAGGGCTTGCCTGCTTTTGTAGGTTCATCGTTTGGGGTTCATGATTCTGAATGGATTGTCTGTCCTCTCCTCCTTTGTCCTCTCCTTTTCTTTTCTTCAAGCTTTCTTCACCCATTTGTTTTTCTTGTTGAAATTTCTAAGGATATAAAAACAAAATCTCACTCTAGCATAATAATGTTGCTTGACTTTTGCTGATGATGTGGGTCCAAAATAGTGTAGGTAAGTATTACCAGGAAACAAACACATGCACACACTCGCTCGAAGGCAAAGGACTTTCATGGAACTACCTACTCAGAGAAGAAATCGAAGAGGAGAAGTTATGTCAACTTCTGATGTCTAACCTGCTGTGGATTTTCCTCATACCCACCCAGCAAGTGAATGTCTGTGTCTTCTGTTGCAGACTACATTCAGATTGGAGGATGTCCTTACTGGAACGTCAAGCTTTTATAGCCAGTCCTTCCTCTGAATTCCTCCAAAGGTCCAGACAGATTTTATCTTCCTCCCAAAAGCTAGTCTGTTTTCTTCTTATCTAGGAGACCTTTCTGTTCTTCATTAAATTAGGCCCTGCCTCAGTTCCTTGCAGATGGAAGCATCTGCTAAACTGAGTGTGGGGTACTATAATTATATAATTAGCAGCTCTTTGCCTCAGAAGGAGTCACCATCTTCTCTGTGTTGATTCAGGGTGAATGTCTTCCACTCAATGTTTTGTCCTGTTTAGAACAGGAATATAAACAGTTTGTTTTCAAATTTATATTTAGACTTACAAATTTTTTTCGGTGAGGATTTTGCTTGTTTCCACTAGTATTGGACTAAAATACAATCTTAGACAGTGAAGGAAATTGATCGGGTTAGATCCTGAGTCTCTAAAGTGGATTCAGTCAGAAGTCTCTTCTCTCCTAAGACTCTACAACTATAATTACTTGAATTTGAATGCTGAAGATCATTGTGCTTTTATACAGATGGTAACTCTGGAAGGCATCATGTTTAGGAAACATAAGTTGGGGTTTTTTTGTAAATTAAGTAGTAACTGGCTACAAAAACTGGAGCATTTTAAATTGACAGAACACCTATCTCAGTATTGTTGGTCTTCAGAAACATTTGGGCTATAAAAACATCAAGTTTATCTTTTGAATTAAAGATTTTTTAAAGAATCATAATGAATCCAACTTTTAAGATTAAACCTATGATAGAAAACTGCACACATGAAGAATGCAGGGCTTGGGTCCCTGAACTTCATTATAGCTTTGTGCCCAACGTGTCTCTTTTAAAATCATGTATTTAGACTGCTTCAATTATCACCTTTAGCAATTCTTGCTTTCACCTACCTTATTTATTTATACTTGTTTGGTGTTAATCGGGTCCAGGAATCCTTGTCAAGTGTATTTCTCCTGTTATTTCCCAGCCAGCAAGCAAGGAATGTCCATGTCTGAAACCAGAACATGCAGAAGGAGCAGCAGCTTAAGTACAGAGGTTATAAAAGGTAATCATTAAACCCATTCTCTGCCAAGAAGCTTTGAGTTAGGAACCACAGGTAAACCGATAGTCCAATTAGTTTATCTTTAAAAACAAGAAAACATGTCTTTGTTCCATTTGTGAGAATGTTTGTCCAGTGCCTAAGTAGTGTATTACATAGTGAGAGTAAACCATAATGTGGAGTCTATTTTGATGATTTTTGTAGCAAGCAGTTGCTAATTAAGAAATGCTTTGGAAAGATAACCTTGAAGTAATTGTCATATTATGGGTGCATTAAAACCATCTGTCCAGATGTTATTTGAATCCCATAAAAACAGTTGATGTTTTTATCTTGAGAAGGTAGAGAAGCATGAGCAAAAATGTTTCCTTTGTTTTTCATTAACCTGAGGCAGCTGAGTGGGCAGCTTGTGTTCCCTTTGCTTGCAGTTACAAATATTTTCCATTTTTGTAAATATTTGAAAATCTTGCTTCAGGGAAAAATGCCATTCTCTATTTCTATGCAGTTGTATATCCAGGAAAAAAAAGTATTATTATCCTGAATTCTGTAATAAGGCAACAGCTTTCATTTGAGTTAGTCATCCCTAAAACACTTGGAAAAAACCCCTTAATCGTGTTAATCACTTAATTGTTTTTAGCAATGCAATTGTACAACTCCTTTGCTGTATGACATTCAAAAGTCCTAACCAAACCCCTCTAAATGCAGGTGAGTTTTTCAGTAAATATCTACTGTTAAAAGCTAAAAGATGTTCAGGTACTGGTTCCTGATGTTAACATTTAACATTTGTTGCCTTCTTAAGATAATGCCTCATAAACAGGCAGTACAGGGCTGGAAATAAGACCAAATTGTTGGGCCTGAGTATCAACAAAACTCTCCTAAGAATGATTTGACAGTTGTTTTCCTCACTTTTTTTAAAAACTTTTTAAGCATTCAGGGTTGATCAACAGGAATTCCTTCTGTAATGATGATGTAAATCTGTGACTAAACATGATCTCTTTAGAATATGTGAAACACTTGTTAGTTTATATTTGCCATGTTTTGTGATGTTTGAGCCAGACTGTGCTGGGAATGTTTTTCTCCAAGACTGAGGTTGCAAAGTAATGTCGGTACGGAAAACAAAATCAAAGCTGTACTTTTTAGTCATTGGCTTTTTTCTCTCTTTGCTTTTCTTGTTTAATTCTCACAGAAATAGGGTTAAGATACAAGAGAAGCTCTTCCACTTTAAATAACTTCTTATTGAAAACCTACCACAGTAATATGGCCTAACAAAAGTTTGAGGGTTTTTTTGCCTACAGATAAAGAGAATAAAACATGTTAAAATTATAGTCTTGCTACAACCATATGAAAAGGCAGGTATGAACAATTTATTCCTTTTTCTACAAGTTTTACATGGACTTTTAAAATATTTTTCATGGTAATTGTGGTGTATGATTAAATTAACTAATGTTTTCAATATCCTTCAATTTCACATGCCTCATTTGGGATCAGATATTATGTAATGTACTTCTGCGTTCCTTATACTGATAATTTTGAAATGAAGATTTATAATCTTATCATTCCTGTGTCATTCCTGAAATGCCACAGAGACTACTGAAATAGCTAATGTGAAAAGAGAAAAAGAAGGGGGGGATCATATTATGGGGCTACCATTGTCCCTTGAAATGAAACAGGTGCATCTTTCACATCATCTCTACCCTGCAACTTCCAAACCAACTAAAAACCCTGAAAAAACACGTAATTTTGATGAAAAGATAATGGGGTATGTAACCTTAAATGTTCTGTTAAGTAAGGTTTTGCTTGGGAATTTTTCTTAGATTTGGTGTAGGTAATCTTTGATTTTTTTTTTTGTGTAGATGTATGCCTCAGTTATCTTTTCTTTTTCCTTCAGATCTGTACTCCATTTTGTTTCTTCAGATCCCATAAAAGCAACATTGGAAATATGTTGTTTGAGTTTTTGCCTAAGCAACCGGTTTCTTTAGTCAACCTGGAATGTCCATCTGGAGAATTCCCACCTGTTTAATAGGTGTCTTAAGTCTCTGCAGTGATTTGACCTTAACTAGTCTGTGGTTTTTTATAAAAATAGAAAAGTATCTTCATTTATTGTCTAGTTTTGTTTTAGGGGTTACTCTTCTTGGGATGCTGTAAACCTATTAAAAGATTTGCAGTTTTACCAGCAATCCTTCTTTTCCTCAGCCACTGAAGTTAAAAATAAATATTGATTTCAAGGATTCTCATAGTATTTTCTTCATAGACAAGAGAAATGGCATTTTACAGCCCTGGGAAAAGAGTCCATCCCTCTCAAATAGGTACACAGATGAAGAGATGAAGGAGTTCAAATTCCAAGGGACTACACAGGCAAACACTTCGAGGGCTGGTCCTATTAAACACTGTAGTTTGAACCTTTTCAAATGCTATTTACCAATTAAATTGTAAAAAGTAATTTTCAACTTTAATTCGGGAAACAGCAAGGGCACAGTGTATAAATACACTTTTATTATCATTAGGTACTAATAATAAAGGTTAATGTTTGTTAGGGTTGGTATTTATTGCTTGCAGTAACGCATGTTCTGCTTTGACCAATACTAAAGCAAATCATAAGTACCATCCTAACTTGCAGCTTTTAATTGTAGCTTAGCAGTATCTCAGAGTGGATACTTTCCATTCTAACCTTCCTGCTTACAAGTTATTTAATTTTAATGAGAGGACCAGTGTGTTTCCTTGTATTTGGTCTTGTTTGAATCTGACCATTAATAGATGTGTTCTATGATGTGATCTCAGTACTGTCATCCTTAAAAGCATGTTTTTTCTGAGTAATTGCAGGTATGCTGCAAGTGGAATATAAGGAAAAGGTCTTATTTAATAGCTATGGTGATGCTGGGTTATGCTACTGGATTGCAAAATCTTTGCATCTTGTGGAAGTCAATAGGAAATATTAGGTGACTGTAGTTCTTAATAGAACTATTTAATAGACTATGGTTCTTAACAGAATATATGAGGTTTAAATACCTGTAGTTTTTCCCTACATAGTTCTTGGTTTTTCTTCTAAGGCTTTTGAAAAGATATTCAGCTTTAGTAGAGGTTTTGTACTATATCTACCTGAATAGTGCAGAGCCTTTAGTCTAAAGAGAAATTTCTTTTTGTGTAATTAATTTTTTAAGCGCAGCTGTTCGGAGACTCTTAACAAACTCGTAAAAGCTGGGTATGTCATTCTATCCAAAAGGTCATCAAAAAATCAAGGAGTCTCTTCATAAGGATGTTCAAAAGGAATTTTAATGGCCTCTGAAGAAAATTAACTTGAGTATGTCACACTAGGTTTTTTTAAAAAACTGTGAAGTTTTTAACAGCACATCAAAGTCATATCAGAATCAATGATTTTTCTGATAAACAACCAGCTCCTCGTGTTTTTCAGTTTTAAAAATAATGCCTGATTTTGATCCTTTTTGAGTCCAAAACTCAGGTTGCATTCCACTGGCCTTTCACCGAGGATGGGTCACCAGATAACATTGGTTTTGGAAGACACATCTGTCTTGTGCCCATCTCTAGCTGAGGAAGGAAGCAGTGAACACTGAAGCATTCTACTGAGGTTGTGATGTTCTGTGCTACTTTTGAAGTCTCATTTTAATTTTAGATTTATCAAAACCAAATATTTGAGGTGTAAAGCAACTCTAATTGCTACAATATATATCCTTCTATATTTCATATCTGAACAAGTGCTTATATAGGTATGTTGAAATAAATTTAGTACAGAAGGAAAACGTTCAGGACTAAGAAAAATCTGGAGAGCTCACTCCTTGAGGAACCACATTTTTAAACATAAAGATGCCTTCAAAGTGCATCTGCTTTTCTAGATTCGAGCTGATTGACACCATGGAGTTTTTACCATACTTATTTACATTAGATTTGGAGAGAAGGATGGGTGCTTAGAACTCTCTTAAATGGAAGAGCCATGCCTGGCTCTTCAATTTGTAGTCCCAAGGGAAAAGCTCTTAGAACTCCTGATGCAATGTACCAGGAGAGTGGCATGAATTTTTCATAGTGAAAAAGTCCTAGGGGGTTCTCTCTTCTGAGCTGGCCTGAAAAACAGCATCTTTCAAGCTTGAAAATAGAGGTAGGGGAAAAGAAAACAGCTGGGTTTAAATGACTTCTTAATGGTTTGGGGAAATTTTCTAGAAACTGGAAAAAATGATAAGGCAAGTATACATCAATGCTCTGTCAGTTCACAGGACATTGGTACATACTTACCTTAATGTGACTGCTGAGTGTCAGACTCTCCCTGGTATTTACGCAACCAAAACACAGAGTATGAAATGCTTTGTTCTGACAATAGAATAAGAAGTAATGCTACTATTTTAGCAGTAGTTGACAAATGCATTGGAACTACTGAGATTTACTCTGAATGCTCCTGTGGTTTTGGTTTTTTGGAAGGGTGATAGCAATGTTTGCTTTTTGAATACATAATTACATTATTTATTCCAAATTATGGCAAAATTACATTCCGTTATTATGGACAGAATATGCTCTGTAAATTCATCAATGAAACTTCAATGTGATTACAGTTCCATAAATCCTGAATTGTTTTCCCTTTTCTTGGTAGGAATGGAAGACTGTTTTTATGTTGTCTTGTGAAAGGAAGCTGAAACTACTTCATGGATTCAATTTACTGACTGGAAGATTTGCAAGACACTGTAACTGGAAGGCAGGTGCAATATAACGGAGTCAGGATGCTCTGCCAGCTGTGGTCAAGAGAAAATAGCAAGTTGCTATTGTCAGGTGGGTAACAGAAAAAAGATAAATTGGCATGGGTAGAATTATTGTACTAGAATAAAACAGTCAAATAATTTCTTTAGTCATCTAAATTTAGCATAGTATCTATGAAACAAGGCAAAGCTATGATTTTAATATTCTCATTAAGTTACACACCTTTAATGAAACATCATCTGGCAGTAATGGTCCAGTAAATCCTCCTACAAAGGCATTTTTTTAGTCATCCTGGATTTTCTGTAGTGTGCTGAAAACTACACCAAGCGTGGGAAAGAAATGAGAACAAATGTGCCACCTTCATGAGACACAATAGTTAGCATCACCAAAAGCTTTTGTGGTTCTTCAGTTATCATGTACAGAAGACATCCTGAAAACTTTGAATTCAGGCTTGTGCACATCAAGCAGGATTCCAGTATATGCTCTGGTATGTGTGAAGTGATTTCTATGCAAATCATGCCAGCTGGAGAGAAGAGAGCAGAATTTTGTTTGGCTGATTGCTGCAGGAGGTACAAGCTTTTGAATAGCCCCAAACCAGGCCAAGAGACACTTCCAGACAGAGTCAGAGAAGTGGGTATTTGCTTTATTCGGCGCCGGATGCATGGGGGATCGCTTCTCCTAACACACACGCTGCACTCCATACAGACCAGTATTATGGGTAAAATTTATGAATATTCATCACATTCCTTGGGATAGGAGTGGTTATACAAATTACTTCTCAGAAGTCATTAATATCATTAGCATATGTGTCACACATGCGTGGTGTGTCCTGGTGGTCTCACTGAGGAAGGCTCCTCTTCTTCCTCGGGGGTCTTTCTGATGAAGATCAGTAGTCTTCATCACAATGCACTTTTCACCTTTCTTTCTGGAGCATGCGCAGTCCTTTGTAGAACGATTCAGCAGTCTCTGTGTTGCTCTCAAGTAAATTCTTGTTCCTCTTATCTTGACAAGATTAAGGTGAATCCTGCTTCTTAGGTTTTGTGATCAACATTTGCTGTCTCCCAATAGTTAACTGTGCTTACATGAGTTAACTATTGATCAGTCTGATCAATCCCCCCTTTTTCTTTGGTCATTTGTAATTGTTTACAAATCTTGCATGTCTTGAAAGTAAGTACCCTTCTCTATCTTGCTTCTAAGTTTGTGCTTTTGCCATTGAGCATAAGCATCACCATTCCAAGTGCATAAAATCGTACAACAATAACTACTAATGCAAACAGTAAATAACAATGCAATTATACTAATAACTATTACGAACAATTGTTTAAGCCAGGATAAATTGGGTAACCATGCTGTGAGTTTGTCCCATACCTCTTTAAACCCCCAAGAAGTGTCGTCTAAGGTGATCTGATGCAAAGTTTGTGTTTTGTCCAGAATTGTCTGCAAATCTGTTTCTATGCGTTTATTTAAAACAACATAGCTGCAACAGCTTGTATTTATAACTGTACATACTCCTCCCTCTTTGGTGTACAGCAAATCTAATGCAAGCCTATTCTGTATAGCCAATTGTGAGATGCTCTTAATCTCGATTTGCTGTCTGGTCACTAGTGGGAGTTCAACAGCGTCTCTTCACCGTCTTTGTAAACTATTTGGATGCAGGACTCAAAGGGATAGTAAGCAAGTTTGTGATTGATACTAAACTGGGAAGAGCTGTTGACACCCTTGAAGGCAGACCCTGGAAAAATTAGAGGGCTGAGCAATCACCAACTGTATGAAGTTTAACATGGGCAAACGCTGTATTCTTCACCTGGCATGGGGCAAACCTGGATGTGTGGACTGACTAGGAAATGAGAGGCTGGAAAGGAGCACCACATGAAGGGACCTGGGGGTCCTGGTCAATGGCAAGTGGAATATGAGTCAGCAGTGCCCTGGCAGCCAGGAGGGACATCCCTGTCCTGGGGGCATCAGGCCCAGCACTGCCAGCCAGACAAGGGTGGGGTTTGTCCCGCTTTGCTCTGCATCTGCATTGGGGCAGCCTCACCTCGAGTGCTGGGGGCACTTTGGTGTGCCACACCACAGTATACAACACAAAGCTATGGAAGAGTGTGCAAAGGAGGCTATGAAGATGTTGAAGAGTCTGGAGGGGAAGTTGTATGAAGAGTGGTTGAGGGCATTTGGTTTGTTCAGCCTGGAGAAGAGGAGACTGTGGGGAGACTTCACTGAGGTCTTCAACAGCCTCATGAAGGGCAGTGGAAGGGCAGGTAGTGATCTCTGCTCTCTGTGATTATTACTATCCCCTCTCCAGTTCTGTGGGTTCTGTGCTGAAGCGCAAGGTGTAGCGATCTCTAAAAAGCATCTCCAGAGTGAGCCGCTTGGCAGGACCAGCTGATTAAACTCACACATGCATGCGTGCACAAACACATGGATAGCTTCAGTAATATAAGTCGGCAGCAAAGAGATGGGAAGGGTCCCTCTGTGGATTTCCACAGGAGCATTTACGGCTTCCACACTGTGGAACTGTGAAAGATTCTAGAGGCAAAGACCCGGAACAATGGAGGGTCTGGGTTTTTACCTGGGGGCGGGGAAAAGGCGGGAGAAGGGAATGGGGGCCAATGGGGAAGCTCTGGGGGCGTGGCAAGGGGCAGGGGCCAACAGCCAACCACGACCACAGAACTGGGGCCGATTACCATAACCGAGCAGAGCATTTTGGAAGAGGTTTCCTTCCTCACCATAACCGAGCAGAGCATTCTGGGAGAGGTTTCTTCCGTCACCATGGCCGCGACAGGACTGTGTGGCACTAGGGACTGTTTCACCGAGAGTTCTCTCTGTGCCTTGTACCACAGTCTAATTGCCCACCGCATGTGACCAGTGATATTACCCAGAGGAACTACATGGCATTGTATCAAGGGGTGTTTGGGTTGGGAATTAGGAAAAAAGTTCTTCTCCCAGGAGGTGGTCAGGCGCTAGAACAGGCTCCCCAACAGTGCTCATGACCCCCAGGCTGACAGAGCTCGAGGAGCATTTGGACAATGCTCTCAGGTGCAGGGTGGGATTGTTGGGGTGTGTGTGCAGGGGCAGAAATTGGACTCAATGATCCTTGTGGGTTCCTTCCAACTCAGGATATGCTGCGATTCTGTAAGTCATCTTTCACTCTGTGCAGGAAAGATAAGATAACCAGATCCAAGTAGTTAATTGGGGTTCAGCTGCAGCTGTATCTAATGCTGTATGAGATAATACATTTAGATTTTTTAATTCTTTAAGAATTCACCGTAGTAAAATACACTATATTGTTTAGTCTTTATTCTCTCACATTGTTTGCTTTCATTATGTCATTCTCAGCTGAATCCAGGTGGGTGGAGCTGTCTGTACCACCAGTACCAATCAGCTGAAAGGCTTTTTGCAAGAGATGGCAGAAGGGTTTTACTTAGTGTCAGTTGGCATTGGATCAATGTTAATGCAAAAGCAGCAGTCAGCAGATGCAGGTACAGTGTAACACGGTGAGTGCTTTTTAATCTAAGTAAAAGCACAACATCCCTTGCAATCAAAAAAAGTCAAAGATTTGCAAAGGTGTTAAGATCACAGGAGATTAGCTACTATCTTGATCTTGTAGCCCTTGACTGCACATGCATGTTCCTGCTCTCATTTTTTATAGCAGTACTCAGTCTAGATAATGTTCATATCTTCTAAGTGTATTCTGTTGTAATCAACTCAGTGTTTGGTCAGTTCATCATCGGAGGTTTTCTTCTGCTCCTGTCAGGAAAATTATTCCACAAACACCAGAGGTTTATGTCCAAAAAGGAGACAGAGGAGTCCCTTTACTTTATTCGAATAAAGGGAGAGGCCATGGGGCATTTCCCTGGGGTCTCTCGAATTTTTGGAGGTTGCAGCCTCCTTTTTATCCTATTTTCCCTAGGTTCCCGACCACATTTCCCTCTCTCTTTCCCCATTGGCTGAGGTACTCGAGAGGTACAGACTTCCCAGAATGCCTAATATCTAAAAATTCCCTTCTAATGTATAACCCCCCTTTAATGAATTTTACTGTTTTCCCATTGTTTCTTTCATTTTTCAATATCCAATTTTCATTTATCAGCAGACCTACAGTTTGTTTGCAGAGACAAATCTCCTTCCATTCATCAATCAGTGGAACCCTTCTCATTGTTTCTTTTTATCTCTCAGTGCTAATTTCATCAACCAGCAGGCCCAGAGCTTGTTTGTAAAGACAAGTTCTGCATTCCTCTCACTGCTCAGGGAGAGGAGTCGTTCCCCTGCTGCACCGTGGGGTTCCTCCCGTGGCAGACAGTTCTCCGTGAACTTCTCCAGCGTGGGTCCACCCCCACGAGCAGCAGTCCTCCCAAAACAGCTGCAGCGTGAGTCCCTCCCGCGGGCACACAGCCCTCCCAAAACTGCTGCGGCGTGGGTCTCTCTTCCACAGGGTGCACTCCTCCAAGGACAGGCTGTTCCAGCCTGGGAGCAGGGCCCCTCTCTCCACCGGGTCTCCCACTGGATCACAGCCTCCTCCAGGCATCCACTCACTCTGGCATGGGCACCTACCCATGGGGCTGTGGGTGGATCTCTGCATCCCCCATGGACCTCCAGGGGCTGCAAGGGGACATCCTGCATCACCACGACCTGCAGAGGAATCTTGGCTCCGGCACCTGGAGCACCTCCTGCCCCTCCTTCTGCACTGACTTTGGTGTCTCCATGTTGTTCCCCTCACATGTTCTCACCTCCTCCTCTTCTCTAGCTGGAATGAACAGTGCCCCTCTTTGTTTTGATTTTCTTCTTAAATCTCTTATCACAGAGGCATTACCATCATCTCTGACTGGCCCAGCTTTGGTCAGCAGCATGCCCACCTTCAGAGCCATCAGGGATTGACTCCGCTGCACATGGTGGAAGCTTCCAGCAGCTTCTCACAGAAACCACCTCTGTGGGCCCCCTGCTACCAAAAACCAGCCCGTGCAAAACCAGTAAGTGTAATACTGTCTTGCCTCATCACTTCTCACAAATCCTTGGTGGCTGTACTGAGGAACTGCTGATCACTCTATCCTTTAACTAGTGTTTCACACTATGGTGAAATGCATCTTTGTCTTCAGACCTGTCTGCCTGATACCCCTTTATTTAAGCTATTTTTCCTGTTGCTCTGATAAAGTAAAATGAGTTTCAGAAATACCTATCCTTGTGACATTTGGTTACCAAATAATGCTATTAAACTCTCCTTAACTGCAACTCCTAGAAGTATCCTCAATTTTTGATATTCTGAAGCTGAAAAGATTAACTGCCAAAATACACAAAATGTCTCTAACTGAATTGGTTTCTAGTGGCTCCTCTTTTTTTTCTTTCAGTGCTAAAAGATTATTTTCTTCTTATTTTTAATTATTTCTTTAGTGCAGAAGTGATGGAGATACCTACTTTAAGTTCTTCTTTCTAGCTAGCTTTTGAGACATTGGATTTTTGTTTGATGAGATAGTGGTATTGCCTGCTAGGCAATTTAGCTCCTACAATTATCAACTTTGTTAGTAATTTTAGCAGGACTTTTCTGTTGGTTTTTGTTTTTCCTTTATATTTAAATGTTGCATGTTTTAATAAAACGATATTTTCTTTTTTTCAAAAGAATATTTATATGTGTAATGCTATTCTTTTAATGTTTTTTCTACTCCTAAAATCAGTAGTCAGCAATAAGCATTATTTTGTGTCCTTTCTGTACACAGAAATATACTAAACCCAAGTGGTTTAATGCAAGATGAAAAACATACAGAGCATAAGATTTATGTTTCTTCTGAAAGAGATTTACAGGAAAACCAATTCTTTCAGCTGTTAATAAAAGAGAGAATCAATTTCTTTCCTGTCAGAAGGAACTGGAGGGAAGCACCTGTCTAATCATCAGTTCTATTTGTACAACACTTGGCACACTTGCAAATGTGTTTACTTTTGCTGATCTGAAACAATTCCAGTATTTTACTGTCCAAGTATGTCAAATGGGTGATATGTTCATATGTATTTAAAATATCCTATAACAGGATTATTTGTTATGCCAAAAAGGTGTTCCTGAGCCACAAAAGGACTTTTTTCATCCACAGGACATAGTTTTTTTCTCAGTTTTTCCTGTGGAAACTGAGTATGGAGAATCACCCATGGATTTGATTAAATGTTAGCTCATTTAAAGTTTAACACCATATTTTAATAAGCAAATGACAAAGCAAGTGTAGCATTTCTGAACGAAGTCTTAAGAGTGGCACTGTCAAGGTGCTGCCCTTTGAACCATGTATTAAAACCTACTCTAAAACAAGAGCTGTGAAAATGGGCAGCAGGTGTGGCATAACTACAATTCTAAGACATTCCCAGATCACTTCAGTGGAAGAACAGTTAGGCCAATATTGAGAGTTTTGAAAATCTTGCTTCTGTTTCTGAGGAATTACCAATACAATAGTTTTTCCTTGTGCAACTGCTTATTTTTACAAACTCTTAAAACATACTCAAAACGGCAATTAAAACCAGATGAGGATAATATTGTAAATATTAAATCAGTTCTGAGATTGTATGTGCATATTCAGAGATGCTTATATTAAAAAATATGACATGAGAGGCTTCATTTTCCAAATCTGCCTTCAAAAACGTAAAAAGCTGTGGGTATAGCCACGTTCGATGCTCTTGCAGGTTCTGCACACCTGCAGATTGAAGCTTGTGTGGAAATGAGAGGAGTGTGTATGCCTGTCTAACTTACCTCTAATACTTAAGAGGTATTTCAGACCTGACATTTCAAATTAGTTGGGTTTTTTTGTCAAATTCAAGGAAGAGAGGAGACAGGACTGGTTTAGCGATAGACCACCCCCATGCCAATTTCACTTATTAATGAAGTTATTTAAGACTGTGTTTAAAAATAGTTTCTGGTTGTTATGTTGAAGCATGGAGTCCTAAAATAATCAAGTTGAAAAAGCCAGGAGAGGCTTCGAAAGGATTCGAAGGTGTAGCTCTTGTTAAGTCTCTGGGCAGGGACCAAGTGATAGTGTGCTCTTAGAGACTATAGTTCTGTTAATCAGTGTCTTAATGACTCTGGCATGCTGAAGTTGTATCTTGATGAGCTGTTAAGGTTGTTGCACTTGTTTTATTCCTATTAAAGGGAAGTAATTAAAGTACATCTTAAAATCCTGCTTGCATATATATGACTTAGCTACTTCGGTGGTTTCCTATAATCAGGGTAGTATCTGAGTGCACTGAGATTCTGCCAGTGCTTGGAAAAGTCTGTAGATTCTTTAACTTTGCACTGTACTGCAGAACCTGGCTTTGAAAGCTGTACATCTACCTGTCCCTGAACACCATGGTGTGACAGGAAGTGCTGTCCCCACCCTCTCCTGAATAAAGCCATTCTGCTGAGTCATGGCCTTACCCTGAAGGAAAATGCTGCAGGAACCTTTCTAGACACAAACAAGATGTATTACTTTTGGTATTTTAATGTGGTTTTCTGCTCTTTTTGTTAACTTTAATCAAAGCCAATGAAATTCCTCATTATTTCTAAAGCTATGATAGTTACAGGGTTTTTGTATTGTTACAGTTTTCTGGTACCATTTACATTTTGTTATGAAAATGAAGCAAAACCAAAAAGCTGATCCAGCAAGTTATATGTAAATCCAAAATAAAGTCATATCATAGTAATACATACTACTACAAAGCTGATGTGCAATATTGTGAAAAATCAACAATTCTGAAAGCTAAGACAAACACACATTAATAATCTAAAGGCATAAACAGTAAGCATTGCTTCAGAGAATACTTTGGAAAGAAGTGGCTTTTGAAGCCACTGAATCTGAAGCAGGATGAACAAAACAATCTGGAGGAGAACTGCATCCTGTGCTGGAAGCTCATCCCCTTGGCAAAACCATGGTAGGAGCTTCCCAACACCTACAGGGCTCCTGTAAATCTACACAGTGGACAGTTGTGCATTCAGGCACCAGCAGTTGTCATGAGGATGCTTCAGTCTTGTCTGCTTCACAGTCAAGTTTTTCTCTGTCCTTGAGATGACAAGATTTTTTGGTATTCCATCTAGTCTAAGGACATCCTTGCATCTTAGGAAGTCAAAATGCTTCATCATGAGAAAAAGTACAAGCCACACATTTTTTTTCAGCTTGGATCATACTCCATCTGGTGTTTTAGGGAGAATGTACTGAAATGTGTCCTTTTAATTTTAATAAGCACTGTCTTGCTGTTCACTTGTTTTGTGACAAGGTATATATCTGGGCTAAACACCAAGCTTACCAGCTGCTTATCCTGTTAACTAGTTACTTGTCTTTACATGTTAAAGCTGTATCGCATTTTGTCTTAAGAAGAAATAGCCTTTTCTTCAAAAACCAAAGTAATATTTTGGGCTAGATTTACACTATTCATAGTACAAGTAGAGGATATGTTGTTGTCATTTTGATGACCTTAAAAATACAGTAATATTGAAGAGAGTAAATATTCCATTACATCTTGTTTTGCTGAAAAAGTCAAATTCAGGCACCAAGTTCTTTCTTGGATGAGATTCAGGTTCTTATCACTGAGATTCTTGCTGAATTTAATTTTTAGTAGGGGATGAAGTTTTCACATCACAATAGCTAAAATCATGTCCATAAACTAGATCCTTCTGAGAGCTTTCATCTAAGTGTGGTTCATGAACTGTGACAGCACTCCACATGTTGCCCTTCCTCAAGGATTTATGTAAGAGTTCTCTCATTCTCCTGTTTTCTTTGGCTGTGGATTCCCACATGATTTCAAGTTTCCCTTCTGTTTTCCTAGAAAAAAAAATGAAGAGAAATCCTAATTTTAACAGTATTTCAGCAGTACAGAATTACAGTATGTGGATAAGCAAATTAGAAATGGCCTGCATTTAGGTGCTTAAAATTATCTGATTGAAATTCATTCCTATTTTGCTTTTGAAAAAGCTCATTAAATGTAATGCTAAATAGGATATGAACAGAAAATTACCCGTGTAAAATTACCCATTATTGAACCCATGCAACAAGTTGGATTAAATCTGCACATAGAGCAGTACATGTGAGACCCAGATACCATGACTACCACTCTGCACCGACTTGGGCTCCTTCGTGACCACAGCTCTGCTTCCCACATAACGCTGCCCCTTCTGCCCAGAGCACTGCGCTCTCCACTCCGAGGCCCAAAGGGTCTGATCAGAGTGTCAGACTCTGTGCTCAGCTAATGCATCTTTGTGGGAGCCAAACAAAAGTGCTATAAACTTAGAAGGTAGACAAAGCCCAAGAGCTTGGGTTTCCTTTGACTCCTAGTGTATGTCAAAATACAAAATAATAAAGAAATGAAGATCAATTGACATGGAAAGCATAGCTGTTGCATGGAAAATGAGCACACATTTTAATACTATAGACTAATACAGTCCTCTTAAGGGCACTGCCTGAAGCACTGACTAGAACTAGCCTTCTATACAAATTGACCCCAATAACAGGCTCTAAAAATGAGAAACAAATCAATGCAGAACATAAATGAGTTGAGATTAAATGCTGTCATTTACATGTCTACATTGAGGGCAAAAGGTGTACACTAGAAAATGTAGAATCAGTACATCTTACAGAATCCTTAGTGATCGATAACACCGAGAATGAAGTGATGAAAAGTGGCCCAGACATAGTACCAGCCCACTTTGTGTTTCACCTTATGACTGGATATACAGATGGAAGATAAAATAACCTTATGCAGAAGGGCTTGAGATTATTCTTGTACATACTGCTTGGAATGAACTTTTGGTGGTGGAAAAGATCAGTAACCATTGAGAATGGAATTAAAGTAAAAGGTGGCAGGTGAAAGCAGTACAGTTGGCTAATAGTTCAAGACTCTGCCCAAGAACATGAGAAGCCACAGGTAATGGGTTGGACCTTTCAATTTCTGCCAAGTCACTAAAAAGCCATCGAGAAGCAATCTCTCATTTTTGAAACACCAAAACTGTAGAAGACTTTGTTCTCACAAAGTATATTTCTCCTTGAGATGGGATAAGACTGTCTAATACTACCAGTGCTCAGAATATGCTTCAAATTGCTTTACACAGTGGCGTTTACCATTATCATCAACCTACATTTGGGGGAAATGTGAGGCATATACACCACATGACTGAACTCCCCCAACTGGCAGTCCTCAGTTTCACTCATTGGTTGATCTTGGCCCTCTGTATTGTGATCTTGGAACATTTTCAGCATCTTGTTTTTAAGTGAACTTGTGTATCTTGATAGGGACACAGTCCTGTTCTCTGTTGTCCCTTGTCTTCAATTGGAGTCTTCACGCACTGTGCACAGCACACTTATGTTTGACAATTAATACACAAGAGCTTAATCTGGTTTATCATTATTGTAGTACAGATCATTACCCAGGGTTTATTTCATCTGCTAATTTCTGAAATTGAGACTTCTTCGGTTTTTTAAGGTTGTTTCATTGTTAATGCTTTCATGGGCCTGAGGCATAGAAAATTTGAAGTAAGATTATGAAACTAAAGATCAGCAAGTTCTGAATTATACATTAATGCTGTCAGCATGCCTTTTCAGTCCATGTGTTCAGTTTAATGGCAACTGCACTGATTTTAGAAAAAAAGTAGTTCAAAGAGGTTAGTTTAAAAGTGTCCTCATGCTTAAAATTACTTCAGTAGAAAGAAAACAGGTACCTTTAGAGGTAGCAGTTTATCTGAACTCTTCTTGGAGGACTAATTTTTAAACAGAGCTGAGAGATGAAGAGCCAGAGCGCTAACTGAGCTGGCTTTGGAATGAGCAGCCAGAGCACACTGTTGTCAAGAAAGTGCAGTGCAGTTGCCCCTGCTGTACACACAGCACACTGCAGTCACAGGTAAGGCTTTTCAGTGTGGCACAATGTACTGCTTCATAGTTAAGCTGCTGTCCAGGTGGGCATCTGAGAAGAAGCGGTTGCATCCCAAGTGTAGTTACCCAAGGGGATTTTGTTTGGAAATTCTGACCTGATGGAAATTTAAAAATGCATTCAGCAGAATGTGTTGGAGAGAAGGTGTCTTCATTCTTGCTAGTCACAACCTCCCTTCCCTTAAGGAATTTGGATTACAGAGCAGCTTGGTTACTACAGCTGCTGATGGTCTGTACGTTTTTCTCAACACCAAAATTTCCTTGCCTCTACAGCTGTTTCACCTCTTAAAACAAAGGTCTTTGCCCTGTGGCATTTCAAACTACATACATGCTCTGTTTAGATACAGATGTCTTTAGTTAAAAGGCATTAAGTTTATTTCTTCTTAATGTAGGCTGCTATTATTTAAATAAGTAAAAATAAAAATTTCATTCAACCCCTAACCTAGCCAAAATGTAAGATTTTATATCTTGTTGAGAGTAAGCAAAATGCCAGTGCCCACTGATGTTTGAGGATGAAAAAATTACCAGAAGTAGGTTCTGAAAGCAGATTCTTCTTTACAAATGACATTTTTCTGCCCTCATTGAACTAAATTAATTCAGCCTTAATCTCAGAATCTTATTTGGGCTGGCTCAAGAATTCATTTTCATCTATCCTGTAACAGTTTATTTAAATATTCCTTATCACAAAGATCAACTGTTTTTATCATGGTTATAATTTCATATGTCACCTCACAGGTAAGATAGCTCCTCCCCCTTGCCTATGCACGACTACAAAGCTTTTCTGCTGTTGACCCTCTTCCAAGGAGAGTTTGATGCACTTTCAAACCTGCCTTCTGCATCCAAAGCACAGCAGCTGTAACTACCTTGAAGTACTGTTTCTTTGCAGAAGTCTTACGAAATAAGCTTTGACCTAGAAAACTCATAAAGGTGTCCTGTCAAATAAGACTGGAAACCTTTATGAACCTGTTTTTTAACCCTAGGATCCCATAATGAACTTCATTTATATCTCAAACCTCTTACTTAAGGAAAGATATGTGATATTGGTATCTCTTAAGTTTACTCAGTTACTAATATTAAAGATGTCACTATCAGCTGCCTGAAGAACAAAATGCTACTGCTTTCTTATCGGTTGCTTTAGGTGAAAGGTTGCTGTGAATTTGCAATATTGTCTAGCAAAGGCTGTAATTACTGAAAAGGCTCTGTAGAGCAGCTTCCAGGAAGGGAAATCTGCATATCTTTAAAAGTTTTTATGTATCAAAAGTACAACTATACCTGTATGTGTTTCTTTTTAAAAACCAAGTAGAAAAATTCTCATCCCTTGGATGCAATGGGTAAGTACTGGAACTCCTAATTTTTGTCCTGAGGTGAAAGAATGCAGGAGGGGAGAAAATTTCAAAGGCAAGTAATCTCTGTTATGTTTGATGAAAGCCCATGCTAGTTTGGATGTCGACTTGTTAAAAACAGAATGATAAGAGAAACAGCACATGAATATTGCTACTTTTTCTACACATGCATTACTTTTGACCATGCTGTGACTGCAGCAACTCTGCCTCTGGGCACACAAGGGGCTGTGTAATGTGCTGTGACCTGCCACCACTCAGGTGTGCTGTGCTCCTGTTCAGATTAATAAGGTGGGGCTGCTTATCTCTGTGCAGGGTCTCACTGAAAGAACAGTGCTGTTTCCAGATCTGAACTGGGACATTCCTTTGCTTTACAAGAAAACTTACCAGCAACAATAGGTACAGTATGCTTTTATGATAAAGAATTTCATGGTGGTAGCTAAGTCAGACTTGCCCCAATTTCCGAACTCCATATTGTTAAACTGAATGCCAGAGCAAAATAAATTATATGAAAGAGTTTTCTGTCTTAACCTGCTTACAGTGATTCACCATACCTTCAGCTAGAATTTAAACTGGCTTTTCTGCTTAAAATGTGGCATGCTACTCTGATTTCCATTACCTAACAGTAAAATTAGAGAATAAATTAGAAATTAGAGAATAAATATTTATTGTATGCACTTATCTTAATGTCTATGTAGGCATTTTGCACAGAAACATTAT
The DNA here is from genome assembly GCA_013399195.1 of Dicrurus megarhynchus. Taxonomy (NCBI): domain Eukaryota; kingdom Metazoa; phylum Chordata; class Aves; order Passeriformes; family Dicruridae; genus Dicrurus; species Dicrurus megarhynchus. The sequence goes on along the minus strand of VXAD01006262.1, from coordinate 13,502 downwards.
CAGCTAGACAGTATTCTGGACTAAAAATCTACTCTGTAAACACAGCTAGTCACAATAAATCTAAATGTTTGGTACTTTCCTAGCACTAGTGACTTTGGTTGCCAAGCTACAGATGATGAGCAACATCTCAACTACAAATAATTTTCCCTTCCTTTCTCCTGTGACTGTGTGGAGGGAAGGGAGAGAGAAAATAATAAGCCTTGTAAAATCAGAAATACACAAAGCTGACCAAAATACATGTTTAATTTCTGGCTGATAGGCATAAAAGAGTAGATACATATTTGGATTACCTTGGGAAACTACTTTATATTGCAGTATTTGAGAAGAATAATGGAATATGAAAAAACTAGTTCGTATGAACAGTATCAGCCATGGTGTTAGTTGGTTTTATTGATTTTGTTTCACAAGCATAAAAAATTATTATTTCTTATATAGGTGTAGAACTCAGCTGACTTCTCAGTAACATTTTTTTTAATCTACATTTTTTTAGATAGTAATTAAAGGAAAATAGTGAATCATGAGGTTAACCAACATACAACTTGAAAGATGACCGTAAAATTTTTTTTTTACTTTTAGAGTTGTGTTCCTTATATTATATTCTAATAATCACTGTTAAGATTTAACTACTACCAGAAAAAAGCAGTCACCCATCCCACTGTTCATTAATGCTGGAGACTAGAGAAATGAAAGACGTATCTTGATGAGGTTCATCTTGGGCTTGTTTCCATAAACCACTTTTCTTCATCATCATACAGTTAAATGGACTACAGTGGTGTAGTTCCAGGTGCAGATTTTGTTTCTTAAAAGTCAGCTGCAAGTATTAATTGTGTGTGTTTACTGAAGAAAAAATGAATTCATTTATACTGAAAAGGTAAAAGTTATTTAGTATACTGCATGGAAAGTGTAATTATTTTACACATCTGTGTTACACCATCTGATTTGCCTACTTTTGGGCTATAGGGGTAAATTTTGAAGGATCCATATTTTGGGACTTTAAACTATGCTTTATCCTATGTTGAAAAAAACCCCCTCTTTATTTAATTGCTGTTCTCTACAGTAAAAAATTGTAACATGAGCCTAGAGATATGAAAGGCACTTAATTAGTTAAAAGTCCTAAATAACTATTTCCAGAGAAATGTGGATCAGTTCAATCTGGTTTTTAATGTAAATTTCAGAGAATAATGGAGTGTTCATTGTACAACTCTGCTACTTACACCTGTTTAATTGCACTGTATAAAGTAACTGAGAGGAACTGTGCTGATATAAAGGTAGATGACACCAAGCCCTTTTTTTTCTATTGTCTGTTAAAATCTATTTAAATCTATGATTTCACAATGGCAGTGATGACTTGAGAAATGACTGCTTTATTACTTTTTTTCAGTTGTAAAACAGGTTTTCCTTTATGCTGATAATGTGAATGTGCTATGAAGCTTTCCACTATCAAAGGGAAAAAAATACCCTTAAAGGACTCTATATTCAAAGGATATTTCAACACTGCAGTCATAATCTTCTATAAATCTGTTAAATTATATTTTCTTCTCTTCATTTTGCATGTAACCAATCTAAGTCACTTATTAATAGGCCAGTAAGATAGATTCAAAAGAAAACAGATCTTTCGTGTACTTGCTAGATTCCCTTCATTTCTTACTATTCTGAAAACTGTTGAGGGGTGTGAATGGGAAAGTGTTCAGCCTTTAGCAGAAGGTGCTATTACATAAATTAACATATATCTTGGTTTATAGAATCCTTTCAAATTATCAAAGATTCTCTCAGATTGGTATCCTTCTAAAGAAATCTATGGCAGTAGCCATCTAGAATAAATTCCTCCTTCAAAAGATGTTTCCTGGAGCTGGGAATTATGAGCAGGGTTTCAGCATTTTCAGTATAGCTAAAATGAGTGAGAAAAGCGACCCAGAACACACCACACGAGACTCTGCTGGTAAGTGAGCGCTGGTGGCTGTGTGCAGGTGCTTTCCCTTGTCCCTTTACCTGTTGGACCTACTTGGATTGCTCCTGGCTGTGCCCCACTCACCTGTTTTGCTCCAGCACTTCATTGAGGGTTTCCTGTTTGTCCTGCAGCAGATGCTGCAGGTGCTTCTTTTCTTGCTCATACTGAGCAGTCTTCCTGGAAAATTCTTTCTCCTGCTCAGACATCTTAAGACTGATATCTCCAAGCTTCCCAGCTGCTTTCTTTTTATATATCTGTAAGGATTAAGTTAATAGAAAAAAATGGGATTATAGGAGAAATAAGGACAAGTCATTACCAACAACAGAAACAGCTAGAGATACTGATTTTCAGTTTAATCTTTACATCAATGCTGCCTTGCTTAATTATGTCAGGTAGGATGCATTATGGGATTTTTTAAACCTATTTGTTAATTTGAAGGTGTTATGCTTCATTTTGTTCTGCATATAAAACTAGTGTGTACAATGAATACCATATGTATGTTTGGTTTATAGTGAACAGAATTACCTGCAAAAAAAGGTTTGTTTTCCAAGATGCAAAGCTACACTTTACAGGACATGTTGCTGACCACTTGCCAAACAGTCATACTTATCAGTACATACCAAGAAAACGTGTTTCTGTTGCTTGCTGCTTCACATAACAGTCCTTCTGTTCAGTGAAGCACAAGTGATTTTTTGATTAATGGCTGTAACAACTAAATGATAACTAATGATTGGTCTCATCTCAAAAATAAGAAATAATTTTTGTACAAAGTAACTTTGCTTTCTGACATAACATCCCCATTAAATTGCATAAGCACACGAGAAACTGAAAACTATTGTTTGCGTATTGTTACACATTTCTAGATGCTGCTGCTCTTGACAATACCAAAATCCAGTATTAACTTTTAGTCTCATGATTACAAACAAAAACTGTTATTTTCTCTGCAGACTGTGATGTTTCCTACAGGCTACAGAACAGAGTTTTGGGATGGAAACACCTCCTTTAATAAAACCGTAAACTAATTTAGTGAAGCTTTGAAAATACTGCTATTTGTCTTGCTAATACAACATTTTATCTCAGGTGCTAATCACTAAGGTTTTATCTTCAACTGAATCAGAGGAGAAAGATTTGAGTTTGCCTTTTGGAGGAATTTTTAAAAAGGCATTTTTAGACATGTGCTGTAAATAAGGCTATATAATCCTTTCCATAGTTTCCTTTTTGGCTCTTGCAAAATGTGGCATTGTGAAGTTTAATTTTCTAGAGGTAACAGGATAATAATAGATAATAATATTGACCTAGAATATTAGTAATTCAATACTTAAGGTTGACTTACATAGGGTTTTTATCCTAACTTTTCCCTGACAGTTCTAATAGAAGAATAAGAAGCCTGCAAGTTAACCAGTCACATCACTCAACTTCATAGATTCCCAGAGAAGTCTTCAAAATGCAGAGTAACGCTATGGAAGGCTAAAGGTAAAGAAGTTCCTTCTGAACAGAGCCAACCTAGAGGAACTGCAGAGTTTAGGGAAACAGCTGAACTTTCCCCTCTGTCAGTAAAAGCTCCAGCATTTGTCAGGTCCAGCTTGGGGTGCAGGACCTGAAATGCCCTCTGTAGGTCAGATGCCCATAATAATTTCAAAGAACAAGAGAAAAGTTCCTCTCTCAGTTTTATCATGGAAAAGGCTGGTGAAGTGTAGCATTGGTGAAACCCCGTTTTTCATCAGGTGGTCACTGACTATCCAGCTACCAGGTGCAGTATTCACACAAGGGCAAGGACTCAGCACACATGGTGGAAAAGGTGCAAAGCCTTTATTGCACATTAGAAATTCCCTTAAATACCAGTACCTAACAGGATATCACATCATATAAACAGCAAAGATGTTCACCTCAGTGTCCCCCAGTCACCTGGGGCAGTGCACAGACATTGCCTATTATAGTAATAGGTAAACAATACCCTAGAAGGTCACTACCTACAATTATCACGTCTCATAGGTCCAACACTGTCCAGAAACCCACAATCCTCTCCCAGCCCATCCCCGGTGACCTGGATGCGCTCCCAGGGTCACCTCCAGGTCTGAGAAAGAGCTCTCTCTCTGGCCTTCAGAGCCTCTCTCTTCCAGCACAGAGTGCACCCCAACAACCAGGCAGTGTTCTAAGCTGAGGTTTGTGTTTTAAGCTGCACTCTGCCTGAGATGCTTGAGGCCTCTAGCTCCTCCATATCCCACAGCTGCCTCTGTTGGCTCTGCCCTCCTGCCCTACCTTTGCCAGCAGAAGCTGAGTCCCATGTGCAGAATGGCTGCAAAATCAAAGGACAAAAGTGCACCTTTTTCTTACGGCCATATGATTATAGTCTGAAACTAGATATGAGTGATACATAGTTCTGATCTTGCCTCTATGGACGGATTATAATTAAGTCTGTGTAAAATGCAACCTGAGCAGGTTGGGCTGGGTCTAGCCACACTGACACGTAGCTGCTGGCACTTACAGATCCTTCACAGCAGGCTATTACCTTTGAATTGTTAAAGATAACCTATTAATGTTTTCTGAAGTGAAGCAGGTAGCAGCAAACAGACTGGTTGAGATGACAGTTTTCAGGACGAGGATGTTAACACATAGCTCGAAGTCATAATATTTTCCTCTAGAGCTGGATAGGGCATGTCATGGCCAAGGTCATGGCATCCCATGTACATAGTAAGCAAGATGAGGAATGATCATGGATGCAGGTGCTGGTACTGAAGAGGACATAATTTACACTCCTCTACAGTTGTTTCAGGAAGGTATCCTCTTCATCACCATAGTTCTGTTACACCTTGTGTACTGAATTACTGGCTGAAAGTTGGAGAATTCTGAATAAAGAGCCAACAAAACATTATTTCTACAAACACAGGCTGCTGGCTATGATACGTGTAATGATCTGTTCATTTGTTGAAGTAACAAAGATATGTTCTGTCAATTGCATTTTCTCCCATCCTTTACCAGTAAAATTAGTATTGTCCCTTTCAAAAGAGAGCAAAGTACCATCTGAAGAAAACTGTCCCACTTCTCTATAGAAAGTGTTATAATTCTGATCCTCACAGAACAGCCCTGTAATGGAAGTACTGATGAAATTTTTACTGTGTGCTACAGAACACTGCCAATTTTCTCCCATGCCTAAAAACTTCTGAATACTTTAATTAAGATTACTGACAGTTATCGTCAGGGCTGTGTAAAAAAATCATACATGGGGGTTGGGGGAGGAAATTCCTTTTTAGTAGTAGATGATGACAGTGCTTGTACCTATAACCTTCCCAGGACAACTGGACTGTGACAACTGAAAAGTGACAGCCTATATATTCAGAAGGTTTAGTGAAAGTTTTGTCAGACAGTACTGTGGTGTTAATATGGAAAAAATACTTCCTCTATTCTCAGTGAAAAGGATGTGGGCAAACTGTAGAAACTTTTAAATTCAAAAGCCAACAAAATCGATATTCTGGGAAAAAAATATTAATATTTTGGGAAAAAGTTAATCTGTAGTATTATGTGCTAGAGTAAATAAGCTTCCTTATTTGCAGATTGATATTGGCGCAGAGATGAACAGTAAATAGTTGGGAAAGCAATAAAAAGGGAAAAGATTTATACTGGAGAATCTTCAAAACTCTATGTCCAAAAGTATAAGAGAATTGTCTGTACATGACCTTTGACAAAAAATAATCTAGTATTAAACGGAATTTTGAGACAAAACATAAAACCAACACAAGAAAAGGAAATTGTAACATCTGTAACTTAAGCCTTGCTTTATTCTTGAACACAATGAACAGAAAGCACTTTGCAAACTAATCCAGTATTTTGAAACAAACTTAAAATTTGAATTATTGCTAAAATTAATAGCTTACTAGAGAAATCACTTTATACAGGCTATTTCCTTACTCTTACTCTATTCTTTAACCTATTCTTATCTTATTCTATTTCTTTAACCTATGTATGTCTAATCTATTTTTATCTCAATTCTCTACTCCTACCCTGAAGAGGGGTATAATGAAGTATTCTATTCCCATACAGTACAGAAAACAAATACAGGAGAAGCCCTGAGTTTCCTTTAGTCTTTCCCCCATCTTTTTGAAGTTGTAGGTTGAACTTGTAAAATTTTAAAAATATCTATAAACAAGGAAGGCTAGAAACGTCTAAGGAAAGTGGGATTTTCCCTGGTAATAGCAAGCTTTTGAGAGCTGAGGAAGGATATGACTAAGCAAAATCCATTTTCTGAGCAACACAGCAAGTAACTTAGTCTTATGAATTTTATGAAACACAGCACTGCTACAATAGTAAGAGAGATTATTAACTCAAATACTGGCCTTATAGCATTACAGCAACTTTTAGAAAATATTTGCTTTTGTTACATTTCAGATTTATCATAAGAAGTTCAAAAGACTTAACAAACTTTTAAAAGGTACTAAAATGTGCTGCTTCTGGCAGAGATTGTCTAGTCTGCTCTTCTTCCTCAAACTCTAGTAAAAAAGATTCTTATTAAACCTGATAAATGCAGTCTCTTCTGCCTCAAGGAGATACAAGTAGATCTCAGATGTGGTTTGGAAAAAAAAATACATAAATTTAAAAATACATAAATTTAGTGATCTGCCATCATGTGCAATCTTTTTATTTTAGAAATAACATGTTGATGGCAGCAACCAAATCCAATTTCTCTCGTTTTTATTATATGACTGAAGGGTTGTTTAAAAAAAAAAAACAAAACAAAACAAAAAAACCCCACCAATAATCCAAACACACACACAAACACAATTCCATTCCTGTTAGGAACTGTAATTATACAAAATTTTGCAGTAGGAAACATGACCTTTTCGTTTGTTGTGATAAATTTGAGGCTTTACTCTAACTTATCACTTTGGTATCTAATAACTAATTTGAATTTTTCTACATATAAGGCGATTCTAGTTTCTCTGCCAACTCCCTGTTTTGGCTTCCACGGCTGGAACTCTCGTGGGGGGTGCTCCAATCCCTCCTCGGCAAAGGAAGGCAGCCGCGGCAAAGCCATTGCCAAAGCAGCTCCCAAGTAACTTCGGACTGCGACGTGCAGCTCCCTGGGTCGTGACTCAAGAGACTCAAAAGACTCTGCCTGAGATGCTTCAGGCCTCTGGCCTCTGCCCGAGGCGAACCCACTCGAGAGCCCGGAGAGAACAAAAGAGAGCTCCCCGTGTCTGCTCCCGATTCTTAAAGGGATGCAGCCACCCGCTCCTTTCCCTGGAGCGGGGTAAAACATGCCGGTTGTGCTTCCAGCCCCGGGTGGTAAAGAGACACTAAAACAGACTGCAGGTGATGTAGAGGAAATGTGCTAACACGATTTTTTTGGGTCACCTAGGACAGCAGGGTAGATACTATGTCGCTGTTCTCCTAGGAGGACCTTGGCTCCTGGGTTTGTTACAGAGATCTTGGAAATAGATGATTCATGGAAAGATAGGTTCTATTCAGCAGGTGGTTCAGAATGCCTGAGATATATAACCAACCTTCCTAGCGATATTAATCTCTTCCCTGATTTATAGCAGCACTTTTGTGTGAGTGGCAGAGTGTGCAAGTCATCTTCTGAGTTCACAGTTGAGTGGAGCAGAGAAAACTGAAACAGTTTCAGACAAAAGCCAGCATAAATTTGGGTACATTTCTCTCTCCTGTGCATACAAATCAACTTATAAGTATGAAACAGAATCTAACGTTTCCTTGCCAGTAAGACAAATGCATTTCCTTTCAATTTTGGTTATACTTTCAATTTTCTATGCAAACATGGTTAACTCTGGGAAATAAGCTACCACGTATACAAAATAGTTATAATAATAAAATATATTATTAAAATAATTTAGAGATTCTTTGTATACATCAGCTAACATCACAAAGTGAGAAAGATTTTGAATGTATCCCAGAATGAAGGGAAAACAGGTGTTGCAATATTATATGCTGTACTACCTGGGCCCTTGTATTTCCTGATTGATAACTTGGGACAAAAACAGGGGCAAATTCCTGCCCTGATAATTAAAAGATTTGGGGAAAAAGTAGTCCACCTTTAGGACTGACAAAACAATGGAAACAGTTTCTTAGATGGCTGCATTTTAAAAACCAGCAATGCTCCTTGAATTTTCTAGGGCCCCATACTGGAAAAATCTAGTCTAACAAAGCAGAATGAATACTCTGAACACAAAAGCCATGTATGCAGCAACACTTAAATCAATCCATGGTCTCCTGATTCCAGACACAAAACACCTTTTCCGAAGTCTAGATTAATGTTGATAGGAACATGGCAAAGAACACTGGAATAGGAACATTGTCTCCTTCAAATGTGCTGGCATGGGCAACTGGTTATAGACATGAAGCTGTGTAATGAATACACGTGGTTCTGAAATACACAGCTCCTCAGTGATCAGGAAGTGTTAGGAACAAATCTTTACTGCTTTCTCTTCACCCATGACAATTTTGTACTCTAAATGCAAAAGGTAGCAAGATGGCAGGAAAAAAATAAGGCTGAATTAGTAAACTTGCATGAAAATGAGGGCAGTTAGAGTAGGAGATTCTAGACGGTAGGTATCTTCAGTACAAAGGTTGTTTCTGTTTTATGAAGACCTCATGACTAACAAAATTATTATCAAATAGAGATTCAGAATCAATGCACCTGTTGTTATTGAAATTACTTTTTTTTAACACTGTATGTATAATTTAAAGATTATTTACACTTGCAGTGAAGGAAAGGAAAAGGTATCTAACGATGAAATGGAGTGCAAATTCTATTATCAGAGATTTACTGCTCACGGTTCTAAGTCCAAAATCTTGGACTGTTTTCACAGAATTTATACTAGACATTTGACTAAAATACTCCATAAAAAATACAGATTTGGCTGTCCCTTTTGCGTGAAGTTGAAGGACTCCCTGATGAGACAAACATTATGTCCAAGCTCACATTAAAAGTGAAAACAGTGTGGTATTCTGACTGTAAAGAAGTAGTTTTAATACCAGAAAAATTGGCTTCCTCAAATTCTTGCCATGGATCATACATCTGCTTAATTGTAATTACCTACAATTATGGAAGCACAAAGAGACCCCCAGGGAACCCCAGCCAAAGTACTGCCTCAGGTTGTCATGCTGACCATGGGACTGAGTCAGTATCTCTCAGTTTACAGAATCACAGAATTAACTAGGTTGGAAAAGACCTTTGAGATCATGAAGTCCAACCTATGACCTAACACCACCTTATCAACTAAATCATGGCACTGAGTGCCACATCCAGTCTTCTCTTAAACAGCTCCAGGGATGGTGACTTCACTACCTCCCTGGGCAGCCCATGCCAATGCCCCATCACTCTTACTGTGAAGAATTTTTTCCTAATGTCCAGCCTAAACCTCCCCTGGCGCAGCTTAATACTGTGTCCTCTTGTCCTGTCACTGGTTGCCTGGGAGAAGAGCCCGACCCCCACCTGACTACAACCTCCTGTCAGGGAGGTGTAGAGAGTGATAAGGTCTCCCCTGAGCCTCCTTTTGTCCAGGCTAAACAACTGCAGCTTCCTCAGCTGCTCCTCACAGCACTTGTGTTCCAGACCCTTCACCAGCCGTGTTGCCATCCTCTGGATGCTTTTGAGCATCTCAACGTCCTTCCTAAATTCTCACTGGACACAATGCTCAAGGTGCGGCCTCACCAGTATCGAGTACAGGGGAAGAATGACTTCCCTCATTCTGCTGGCCACAGTATTCCTTATGCAGGCCAGGATGCCATTGGCCTTCTTGGCCACATGGATACACTGCTGTCTCATGTCCAGCTGCTGTCGACCAGTACCCCCAGGTCCCTTTCTGCCTGGCCACTGTCCAGCCACTCTGTTTCCAGCCTGCAGGGGGTTATTCTGGCCAAAGTGCAGGACTTGGCACCTGGACTTGTTAAATCTCACATTGTTGTACTCAGCCCATCTATCCAAACTCTCCAGGTCCCTCTGCAGAGCCCTCCTACCTCCAGCAGATCGACACTTGCACCCAGCTTGGTGTCATCTGTAAATCTGCTTGTGGTGGACTCAATCCCCTCATCCAGATCATCACGGAAGGACCAGCCCCAACACTGATCCATGGCAGACACCACTAGTGACTGGCTGCCAACTGGATGCAGCACCATTCACCACCACTCTCTGGGCCCCAGCCATCCAGCCGGTTCTTAACCCAGTGAAGAATGCACCTGTTCAAGCCGTGGGCTGCCAGGTTTTCCAGGAGTATGCTGTGGGAGATGGTGTCAAAGGCTTTGCTGAAGTCCAGGTAGCCAATATCCTCAGCCTTCCCTGCATCCACCATGTGGGTCACCTGGTCATAAAAGGAGATCAGGTTGGTCAGGCAGGTCCTGTCCTTTCTAAATCCATGCTGGTTGGGTCTGATCCCTCGGCCATCCTGTAGGTGCTGTGTGATGGCACTCAGGATGATCTGTTCCATAATCTTGCTGGGCACTGAGGTCAGGCTGACAGGCCTGGAGTTACCTGGATCCTCCTTCCAGCCCTTCTTGAGAATAGGCTTCCTCAAATTCTTTGGCCATCTTACAAATTCATTGGCCAGCTTACAGTCATCTGGGCCCTCCCTGGTGAGCCAGGACTGATGATAAATGATGGAGAGCAGCTTCACAGACTCATCTGCCAGTTCCCTTATCACCCTAGGATGGATCCATCTGGTCCCATAGACTTGTGAGCATCTAAATAGCTCAGCAGGTCTCTGACTGCTTCCTCCTAGATTACAGGGGGGCTATTCTGCTCCCTGTCCCCATCTACCAGCTCAGAAGGCCAGTTGTCCTGAGAGCAACCTGTCTTAGTGTTGAAAATTGAGGCAAAAAAGGTGTTAAGTACCTCTGCCTTTTCCTCCCTGCATGAATGTGAACTCGTTCCATCTGTAGTCCCACAGAAATTAATTAGACTGTCTGCAGAGTTCTAGTTGAGGAAAATACAGATAAAAAAGTTGTCTTCTCTTCTGTTTAACCAGGGTCATGTGTGCTGAAAGTAGGAGAGGGGTTAGGTAACACTACAGAATTTACACTGTTGATGGATGATTTGCAGCACCATTCCTGTGTGTCCTCTTCCTTCTTTGTGGTGGATTCCAGCTCTGAAATTTTGCAGAGCCTTGGTGTCGGAGGACTATTATAAACATGAAAACTCCTGGTGGCTCTGTTACTGCCTTAAAACATTGTCCCCAAGCCAGGGCATGCTGTTCTTTTTTAAAATAATTTTTAATTTTTTCCTTACCTGTAGTTACAAGACTGGAGGCAGTTCAGTTATTTCTACTTCTTCCTTAAGCTCTGCCACCAGAACAGATCATTCACCTGCTCACACTGCAAGCAGGTGTCTTTTGCACTATCCTCTGATCCTACCACCAGACTCAGACATTCCCTGCAGCCAGGGGTCTGGACAGCTGCATACTTCTTGGAGAATTCTGTTTGTTAGTATGCTTTTACTAGCAATGGCTTTTGATCATTTGGAAACCATTGCTGGGAAAAAAGAGAGGGGGAAAAAAAAAAGATACAACCCACCACCAGGAGGGCAGCTGCAACCCTGCCTGTGCTAATTGCTGAGCAAACTGCCGTTCCATGTCCTCACAGACTGCCATGCCCTCATAGACGTGCCATGCCCCTGCTTGCCCACTCCTGTTCCTTGGCTTTGAGTCGCCCTCCCTAGAGCCTTTTTAAAATTGCAAATGTCCCAGACATCGCCCCTCCCTTTGCCTGACTGGCTAGCAAGAGGGCTCAGAGTCTGCTGGATCAAGAGCTCTTTTCCAACCTATGCAAGCAAGCACTCAGTATGCTGGTATGGCTGCTTGGATTTCTTTACTTTGGTTCCCTCCCTCTGGGGTCTAGTTTCTAGTGATTCAAAAAGTGAGCCTAGGTGGTGTGTGTGTTTTGTTTCCTTCTAAGTGTATGTCTCATATATGGCTTTGTGCATCTGCCATGGAATTTGTGATTCCTCTTCATAAATATGGTATGTAGTGTTTTAGCAATTAATAAATTTTTAACTGAACACAAATTTTGACCTCTATGGACTGTTAAAAATCCATATAATATGCCATGTATGTATTTTTGTTAAAGCACAATCACTTGTATGAACATTGGCAAAATTGCAACATGGTACTGTGTTTTTCCTTTTACTAAAAGGATGGTGGTTACTATCACCTGATCCTGAAGTTACAGATGGTTTTTGACCACCATCTCATTAACTGTTAATAAAACAAATATTTGAAGGTTAGTTATTGTTTAAAAAAAAAAAAAAAAAATCCTGTTAAATACATTGTCACTGTTTTTAGAAACAGATGGAGATTGGAAATGTTCTGTGTATCACTGTTCAAAAAAACCAAACCAAGTTCCATTTATAAGCTACTTCAGGTCTGAGTCAAATATTTTCTGATGTCAAAGGGAAATAAAGTTGCACAAACTGTTCTGCTCTACAACTGTTGAATCCTAGAGGGCCAACTAAAGAACTGTTTTCAAGTAAGCTTTAATACTTTTCATGATTCAATCTGCCTGAAAAATTATCTGGCATAAGTCAGTAAAAATAAACCTAAAAATGTTTTCAGAACTAAAATACCAAACTAAATTTTGCTTCCTTAACACAGTTCCTGTGCAAAAATGATTTATTTTGTATTCAACTTATTTGATGCTGCTCTATCACTCTCTACATTTCCTGTGTTTATACTGATAGCCTACAAAATGTTTTGCACAGTGAATGAGTTTATAAAGGTTGTTTACAGTAATATCCAAATCCCAAATTAAAAATGGATATTTATAAAAAGAATTACTTTTGATTTTCTATATAACTTCAGCATATACAGTTTAAAATGTCATAAAGCTATGTATATGAATATGGATGTAGTTTGGGGTTTTATTTTAGCAATAATCTGTTATTTAGCTTAAGATTTTTGTCTGAAGTAACAGATCTGCCACATCTTGATTTGAGATTTCTCAGTGAAAAACAAAAACCATAGAATTGTGTTAATTTACTTTCTCCAAAACAATTAATTAAAAGGGAGAACTCTGTATCGGAAGACCAGATCCACTTTTATGTGCAAGGTACCAATGACCTGACTTCAGAGGGAAGTGTGTGCCACGTGCTCCCAGCAGAGAATGTCTGGCCCACCCAGCCTTCCTTGTTTTCTTCCAACAAGAAAGATTTGCAGTGAGGTGAAAGAAGCCCCAGAAAAACGGGGATTTTTTTTAGACACACACGGTTGCATGTGACCTGTAGCAGTTTTGGATGAGCTTGTTTCTGAGATACACGGCAACAAACCCCACAAAAGGCAAATGTAAGTATATGTAGTTATGTCTAAAAAATTGAAAATACAAGTGCCTACAGTGTGAGTCTGTCAGTAACTCAAAGCTGTAGGCTAAAAACTTTTCTCTCCTCATAACCTGAGGACTCTATGCTCTACTTCATATGTATAATTTGTATTTCTTATCTTTTATCTTGTGGAAATACTGGAAGATGGCTAAAAGCCAAGGCAAAATAACCTTTTCTAAGATAAGAAATAGCCTAACGTATTATCAGTAACTGTGTCATCAAAAGCCCTTAATAATA
>VXAD01006261.1:0-44903 GCA_013399195.1 Dicrurus megarhynchus | reverse complement strand
GAACAAGGGTACAACAACCTGGAGGGTATAAAACTGAACATTTTGGGATTTTAAATATCTTTTGAAGGACACAACTTATGTAAACCTTGAATCCTGTAAAAACTGGTTCAAAAACACTAAACATTATAGAAACTGGGCTTTTAGAGATAACTTTCAAAAAGTATAACTTTCAACATCACAATTAAAATAGATCCTCTTAATTATCCACTTGAACTAATTAATTCCTTGGAACAATCAAAATGTGCAAAAACCAATAAAACAAAACTTCATATATAACATGTAACGTAAAATGCATCATTTATTGTTATTCATGTAGTACCAGAACCTATTATTGGTTGTGGTAACGCATAGTGTCAGTGAGAAGAGGTTGTTTCACCTCAGGTTACTCAAGTACAAACTCCACTACTGCTTAAATGGAGAGCTGGGTGCTGTTCTTGTTAAGAGCATCTGAAAACTTACATCTGTAGTGAATACAAGATCCATGCTTCAAAGAATAAAAGAACATACAACCTAGAAATAATACTCAGGGAAAAGTTCCTTTCATTCAACAAGCCATTATTTATGGGTTGTGGTATGGTGAACTGCTAACTTCTAGTTGCTGTGCTTTAATATATTATATAGATAAATCATGTATATTTATGTAGATATAGGTATAATATATTTAACTAATTATACTGTATCAAGTATATATAGAAACCCAGAAAGATATTGAACATAGTACAGAAATATAAATAAAGGTAGGAATATGAGACCGTCTTGTTCAGTTTGAGTTAGAAATCCTTCTTCTGAGCAGTTGGCTTTCTAGAAGGAAGCAAATTTTCTCACTTCCTATTTGAATTCATTGTTTTCCAAGGAACAGTTGCACAATTCTATGTTTTGTCAGGAATCACACCCTAAACAAGGTGTCTTACCCTCACTGGCAAACCTACAGTGTTTTGGAAATGTGGACATATTTATTAGTTGTAGTTCTCTTATCAAAACCCCTAAGTACATGGAGAATCTGATTACAGTCTCTCACCTAGATTAGAAATAATTGTCTAAAGAATTATTCTAGTAGTAAAACTGCTGCAGTATAAAACTGGTATAGCTGGGAAAGAAGTGAGGTTGTCTTGATTTGAACTGAATAAAATGAGATAGCTCTTAGCTCTTTATTAATAGATGTCATTGTGAATGCGTATCCTTGTTTCTTCAAGGGAAGATTTTATGTCTTGAATAAAATTAAAAGCAAAATGATGAATTTAAAGGGATGGCAGTGTCTCTTATTGACAGGTACCTATCTCTGTACAGATACTGCAGACAACAAAAATATGATTCTTAGATAAACACTGTAAAATAGTGTTTTAAATTTGACAGGGATTATCCTGAAGCTACTTAGTTACAGATTCTACAGGGAAAACTGTCAGAAAGTGTCTAATGATACATGTTACATTGCTGATTTTCTTAAGATCTGCATAGCCCTTTTTTTTCCCCTGTAATTAAATGCAGTAATCACACAAGAGCAAGGACTCCGCAAACACGGTGGAAAAGGTGCAAAGTCTTTATTGCGCATCAGAAATTCCCCTAAATACCAGTACCTAACAGGATATCACATCACATAAACAGGAAAGATGTTCACCTTAGTGTCCCCCGATCACCTGGGGTATTGCACAGACAGTACCTATTATAGTAATAGGTAAACAATACCCTGTAAGGTCACAAACTACAATTATCATGTCTCATAGGTCCAACACTGTCCAGAAACCCACAATCCTCTCTCAGCCCATCCCCGGTGACCTGGATGCACTCCCAGGGTCACCTGCGGGTCCAAGAAAGAGGCTCTCTCTCCAGCCCTCAGGGCCTATCTCTCTTCCAGCACATAGTGCACCCCAACAACTAAAGTACAGTTGTTTTCCACAGCAACAGTTTTTCTAGAGTTTTGGAAAAGACGGAGAGCTGTATTAACCTATGATTGGGACCTCATAGACTGGGAAGATGAAGAGGTAAGAAGAAACAGAAGTAAACATGTAAAGCCTTGCTATCAGCATGGTTACAGTCTCAATATCAATCCATATTGTATGTCAGTCATGTGAGTTTGTAATTTAGATGATATTTGTATTTATAGCACTAGTTGCAGAATACAAAAGTATGCTTGAGACTGTACAAGGATACTTTGCCTTTTGCAACTAACATTATAATTCCAAATATAATTCTACATTTATTAAAAGTATCCTTTGAAAAACTGAGTGGAAATACTTCCTGTACAGAGGATGGGAGCTACTTTTGATGTCAGCACAGATGCCTTTCAGTTCCATGGTTTCTTGTTCTGGAAATTCCTGATCCTGCATAAAAAAAGACAAGCAACAGGACAGAAACTAGATTTTGTATCCTTTGGAGAGGCATAGCTTATCCTTGAACATTCTGTGATCAGCATCAGCAATAATAAAATTTTATTGTTCCATAAATCACTTGTCAACATAGCTGTAATTTACCTATATTGGTGATTTAATTGCAGTTTAAGTCAATAGGCTTTACTTGTTTTACAGCTTTCCATAGATGGGTAGATCTATGTAAAAGAAAAGGTAAAAGCTGGTGGCTTTTAATAAATGCTTTCATAACACAAAAAGCACCATTATAACTGGCCCTAATTTCTAGTTTTCTTACCAATTTTTGCAGACAATCTAGTGTCTAAGTCACCAATATGACCCATGATTCTTTTTAACACCCTCTCATAGTGGGGAAGGCTCCTACGTTTTCTGTTCTTTGCTGGTCTCTGGCACTGCTTCCAATGATTTTCAAAAGAGCCAATTAGCTAGGTATTTGAGTTGAAACATTATAAAAAATCATTCATATCAGTATAATTTTCTACTTTATAGCACATGCATGTCTGTTTCTTGAGAGAAATATCTAATATAACAAATGGAATCCATCCTGTCATTCCAGGAAGAGCTGCGTCCCCAGTTTGAAGCTAAATATTCCCAAGTGGAAAGAGTAAATCCCATCACAGGAAAACCTGAACCTTTTCAGCCTTTCCCTGATAAGCTCAGTCGACTGATGGTGTCTGTCTCAGGAATATTCTTCATGGTGATGTTTAATAATATTAGAATTTTTGTATTGTAATTAATCTTATTCTGATGTAAAGAGTAACTCAGTGTGAGTGCGTTCATTAAGATAAACGGATTTACATAATATAAGCAAAACTGTTTGTCTCAGTCTTACTGCTTGTTCAGGGATCTCTTTCTTTCACAAGATGGAATATAGTTATATTGTAAAAGAACAGTAAAGAAATGTTTTAACTAGTCTAGGTTTTTTGTTCTCTCAAATTCTGCTCTCCAAAACAAATAACTGCCTTTAAAACACTTGTTTTGTTATTTCAGTGGCTATTGTTTCAGATGTGATATCTTTTGTTCTAATACCTCTGCTCATAAATACATACCTGTAGATTTCACTGGTCCTTACTGCAGTGTTTGCAGTTGTGGTATATCGACTGGTAGCCATGGAGCAGTTTGCTTCTTTCAAGTGGTATTTCATCAAGAAGTACTGGCAGTTTGCAACATCTGGCACTGGAGTCTGTATCAATTTTATGATCATCATGTCACTCAATGTTGTAAGTCTTCTGTTCTTTTAAAGGAGTGGTTCATTTAAAAGAGTAATTTTTACAAGCTTACTGAGTTAACCATAGATATATACATGTTCATGCTTCTAGCAGTGTCTGAAGCTACTATTTCAGTGGCTTTTTCTCCTCTGATGCCATGTTTGTCAATGTTTTTCTGTAATTACTCCTTAATTTGTCACTGCACATATTTGCTTATGTCACCAAGTTAGAGGGTTACAGATTGCTGCTTTTTGCATTTGCATTTTTTTAATATTAGCTTTTGCAATAGATCTCTAGTTGGAATGACATTATTCTCTTGGCTGAGAATTTGCTTTCTAGGTTGTTTTTAATTAATGACTTTGGATTCTTTCCTTTCTTATTTAAAATGCAGCTGTGATACCAGTGTTGCACAGTCCTAGAATCACTGTGATATATGATTTTGGTGTAAATTTTTTCTATCATGTAACAGCACAGGTTTAGTCGTTTGCTCTTATAGCACTACACAGACAGAAACTCTATTCTTTCAGCTGCGATATTATTTATTGTCTTTCTGTTCCCATGCAAGCACAAACAGATAAAAAGAAATACTAACCCAGCAAACATTGGCTTTTAATTCTCTTAAGGAGACTGTGCACTCACTGCAATAAGAAATAATTCTTCCAATCAGAGTCATGTGTTGATTTCTGTTATTATATATGATCACTCCACGTAATAAAAAGTACATTCAAGTGAACAAGCAAAGCTGTCAAAAATAACTTGCTATTTATAGTATACTCAAGGAAATATATTTCAGAGTTGGCAACTGCCTGGGTCTAAGTGTCATTTAAAATAAAGACTGGAGATAGTCAATAAATAGAGAGATAATGAAGTTTTCAGTAGAAGGCTGATATCCTCAACCAGTATCCATATTCATGCAAAGGAAAACAGTACTGTGTCAAGAGTTTTTTTCTACTTTTAGATTACATAAGTCCGTTCTTGAAATTAGAGGATAAACATCTAACTGTTGATTAAGAAAACTGTTGATGTCTGAATATTTCTCTTGATAGATTTGTTTTTGTTTTATCTTTATTGTATACTTAATGTATATTTATACATGCTTATATACATTTACATGGATAAAGAGAATGGGACTGGAGGAGTTCAATGAAGTCTTTATAGGAAACCATACACATTACACAGCTGCAGCATTGCTCTCCCTTATCTGTCCAGATATCTTGATGCTGTAGAACAAGAGAATATCATGCTTTTGCTGCTTGTTTTCATTCTGGATTTGTCATCAAAACAGCCAGGATATCCTATACTTACACCATCTCATTTCTGTTTTAGGTATATGAAAAGGTTGCCTATCTCCTGACAGACTTAGGTATGTAGGTCTTTACTAATGGTGTGGTTCTTGCTGGCTATGGCATATACCTTTGTAATTCCATGAAGAAGTGTTTCGAAAACTTCATCTATGAAGTACATTTCTGGTATTTCCCTCAGCAAGTGAGAAATATCACAGAAAGAAAATTAATTATTATTTCACTGAGGAAATAAAATAAAACCAAGGAATTTATTTTTATACTTCTACTTTTAATGTTTCATAGTATACATTGAAAAACAGTAATCTTATTTTGGAGCAAAAGTTGAAAAATATTCTTTCTTGCATGCTAAACGGTTTTTTCCGTTTTCCCCAAATGCTTGTTTGTTTTTTACTAATTTTTAATTTGATCTTTCATATGGAAAAATATGGGTTAACATAAAATTAAATTGTCCAGGATAAAAATGTTAAGTCGTGAATTTTAAAGTAGCTCTAATTCTGTAACATTAAAATTTTATACTGAAGCCTCTAGTTGTGATTAGATATATACATGAGATAAAGCTTTCTAGCTTATAGAAAACAAGAAAGCAACGACAGAATTTAAGACCTCTGTCTGTGTCCATGTGTTACTGTTCAGTGTTTTGTTTTACATGCTCACTTTTAGCCCATGTCAAAATATGCAAGTGATCTTGTCTTGATTAAAATGCCAGCTGGCTGCTTAAATTCTACAGCTCCCTCTTTCGGTTAAAGTATTAAACAAGGTGCTCAAAACTTTATAGTGCTTCGGGTAACAGCCAGCTGAACAGGCTAGAAAAATTCAGAATGTATAGTCAACTTACTCAAATTATGAGAATTTATATATTTTAAAGTATTTTTTCATATCAAACTTATTTCTATTCCTTTTAAAATATATTATATTGTTTCAGACCAGAGAATGGGAAAGAAAATAATTGTTGAAGTGTATAAGCAGTTTTTTTTCCCAAAATACACAAATTTTTTTCAAAAATGGTTTCTTGAATTAAACATAATGGAGCATAAGGTGTTTGAGCTAGGTAGCTCATTCTTCTTGCTAAGGTGTTTTACATCAGAAAAGGACACCCTTCTGGGAGCAACTGTCCATATGTAAAGCTAGTATCCTGTATATTTCTACGCAAATTCAGTCATCATTAGACCTGAGGAATTAAGTAGTACAAATTTTAACTGACAAATCCAAGCAGTTTAGGTTTACAACTCATATGCTTTACAACTCATGTGCTTTAAAACTTTTACCAATGTACTATATTCCAAGTTTGATACATCCATCAAAGACGGATTTTGTAAAAAATAATTTGTAAATGTTATCACCAAGTTCTAACTCAGAATTCTAACTCAGAACTTATTCATAAATAATGTTCTACAAACCTTAAGGAAAGATATTCAAGGCGGTGCAGACCCACACAGAACACTTGTAGCCCTACTACACATTTCTACATTTCTTTCCAAAAGAAGCCAAGAAAGAACCTCTGTCCTTTCCTCATTGAATTATAAACTGTTTGGCACTCCACAAGCATTATGATGGGGAAGTCTTGAGGATGAGGTAATGGTCTTATAGAAGTATTTAGAAGGTGAGAAGCTTGGATGAGAAATCAACTGGCTTTTAGTTGACTCTTTCACCTCTGCTTTCCTTGGCAACCCCTGTCTATTACTCTACTGATTCCAAGTGCTTTTGGGTTTTTTGGGGGATTGGGTTTGGTTGGTTGGTTGGTTGTTTGGTTTGGGGTTTGTTTGTTTTTTTGGGGGTTTTGTTGTTGTTGTTTTTGTTCAGTTGGGTTTTGTGGGGGTTTCTTTGTGTTGAGTTTTTTTCTTTGAATCAAGATACCTTTAGTCTTAAGACAAAAATTTCACACTGGTTTACGAATTCTTTCATGGAAGTGAAACAGCTATCTTCCCATAGTATTATGATTTATTCTGAACCAAGGGGCTTCTATCTTCTGTTTCCACGTAGAAACAACACAGTCTGAGCTGGGGCAATGAAAATAAATCAATTGCAACCTAATGGGGCACCATGACTTAAAACCCTCACTTGTTTTGTTAGCGTTGATTGATTTGTGAGCAAACTTATGCATAACTCAATTTCATTTTTGTTTATATAATTGTATATTGTGTCTTTCTGAAGAGCACCCTCGAACAGAATCTGAGTGGGAAAACAGCTTTGCCTTGAAAATGTTCCTCTTCCAGTTTGTCAACTTGAACAGCTCCATCTTCTACATCGCCTTTTTTCTTGGCAGGTAAGTTATCTTTGCCAATTGCACTTAAAAGAAAACTTGCACAGAACTCAAAATCTTCACTAATTTTATAGATTTGAAGAAAATACAGTGACAGTTCGAACTGTAAGGTTTAGGTATGAGTTGGTTTCTGGGCATAATTAAAACACAAAATATTTTTAAATGTATGGAAGGGTTGGACCCTTGAAATATTTACTCATGAAACTAGAGTAAAAATTCTACTTTTTTATGGGGGTGTACATGACTTTCCTACTAAATAAGAACTCAGAACTTTTGAAAATGCAGCCACTTCCGAAATGTGGGTCTGTATTTAGCCCTGTGTTAATAGGCTTTATGAATCTTTTCTTGTTTATTCCCCTTGAGTTACATTTCCAAGAATGCATTTCTGTAAATAGTAATTATTGGCTGGCAAATCTTATACAAGAGTAGGAAGCAGAAATTCTTGCTCCAATTTTTGTGTGTATCTTTAGCTTAGAGCATGAGATACAGCACAGATCTAACCTTGCTTCAGCTTTAGTTCAGTTTTGTTATGGTCACACTTACCATTCCCACAGAACCTACAGAATATTTCAGGGTATCTTCTAAAAAGTTTTATAGTATCATTTCAGTTCAAGATTGTTTGGAAAAAAACTAACAAAAACAAACAAGCAAAGAAACAAAAAACCACCAGTAAAAACTGTTGGTGATAATCTGTGTGTTACGTTCGGTGGTGTATTCACTATACAGTTTCAAAATTTCTTTGTGTCTTGCTCTCTCCTGTATCTAATAGGACTAGGCATTGGTTTCTTTCTCTCTTTTATAACTTTCACTGAAGTTGTCAAGAATTGTGATTCGTTATACAAATTAAGTGTACACTTCACATGGGCAAGCAGATCCCTGTGCTGCAGCTAATTCCTATTAATTATAATGGCTTGCTTATCTTCTTAGAAGTAGATTAGAGCTTGAATATCTAACATCTAAAATCTCTGAAGCTAGGATTTTTAGTCAGGACATAATAAAAATTTATGATCACTTGCAAAATAATGGTCCTTGTTTGCAGTCTGAAATGTCCATATCCTACGGACACCAGATTTAAGCCTGTGCTATTTATTCTGTTGATATTTCCTGAATTCAGTGGGTGTTATGAAACAACTACTGATACAGGGTGTTCCTGGAATGTCCACTGAGAAACAGAAATCTTATTTTCCAGATTTGCAGGCCGCCCAGGAAAGTACAACAAGCTTTTTAACAGATGGAGGCTGGAAGAGGTAAACAATCCTGTTTTGTGTTCCTGTGATATTTCTGTGAGTAAAAAGGAAATGGCTGAAGGACATGAATGCCCAGTTTAAAGATTTTATTGTTCCAAGTGAAGCAAATACTAAACTCTTATTTATAGCAAAGGATAGGATAGAGGAGATGTGTTTTTCCTTCTGTGTTCTCCAGTGTGCTGAGTGACTCTGCCCAAGGCACACAAGTTCTTTCTGCCTCTGTCTTAGGGAAAAGCCATCAGTGATAGTCCGTTACCTCACAAGCACTATGAGTCCTACGAGATTGGGATCTCCTGGTATTTGGAATTTTTGGTTAGAGGACATAAATATAAGTCCAACAGCTTTGTTATCAACTTTATAAATTTCTGCCAGCACAGAAAAAACATGGATCTGTTGGATTGGGTCCAGAGGAGGGCCACAAAATGAGTCAGAGGGCTGGAGCATCTCTCCTGTGAATACAGGCTGAGTTGGAGATATTCAGCTTGGGGAAGAGAAGGCTCCAAGGAGACATTATTACTGCCTTTTAATACTTAAAAGTGCTTATAAGAAAGAAGGGGACAAACTTTTAGTAGGGCCTGTTGAGACAGGGCAAGGGGTAATGATTTTAAATGAAGAGAAGCTAGATTTAGACTAGGTGTAAGGAAGAGATTTTTATTATTATTTTTATTGGTATTATTGATATTAATAATAATATTAATATTACTCTTAGGATGGTGAGACACTGGGACAGGTTACCTAGAGAAGTGATGGATGTTTCCATGGAAACATTGAAGGTCAGGTTGGATGGGGCTCATGTAGTTGAAAATGGCCATACTTACTGCAGGAGTTTGGACTAGATCATCTTAGGGGATCCTTTCCAACCCAAACTAATCTATAATTCTAATATTTAAAAGAAGAAAAATACTGTTTTCAAAATTTAACTTGAATGTTAGAATTTCAACTCACCAGTATGCTGAAGTTCTCTCTTTCCTCTGAAAACTGATTTCTTCTATTGAAACTTGGTAGCCACAGAGCAAAATATTGTAACTTTTAGTCCATGATCTGAAAAAATGGTTGTGTAATTACTTCACATTTTAATATGGCAGTATATATATATGTATAGTTAAGATAGCAGTACCAGAAATTCTGCTAGTCTCTCTTTAAACTCAGATTATTGCAAATGAAATATTGCTCCATTTTTTTGAAATGAGTAAGTGTTTATTGGTCTAAGTGAAATGGTCTGTATCATTTATCATATATCTAGCACACATACCTTTAAATTAGGCAGTATGATCTAATATCTTACAATATGTCTAAAGGTTGTTTAGCTGAAGTCTGTTAATATTTATTTTATTAATATTTCTTTTAATATTTCTGCAGATGGAGATTAATGTTTTTCACCACACATATGTAATATTTTTAATTAGAATTCTGAACAAATAAAAATAAAGGAATTCTCTGATTTTAGCAATAGATCTCTTCCACTTCATTTCAGTGTCATCCTAGTGGCTGTTTGATAGATCTCTGCTTGCAAATGGGAGTTATTATGGTTTTAAAACAAATGTGGAACAACTTCATGGAACTAGGCTATCCGTAAGTTCAGATGTTAAAGTTCATTTTAAAAATACTAAATACATGATTCAGTGATGGGGAGAAATGGTTTTATGTTTGGAGAATATTTTCACTTTTTGTACCTCACATATTGTCACTTTATTCCCAAGGAAAGCATTAACTGTTGCTCTAAGATAAAGCTTCTCAGGGTATGTTAAATATCTAAATTTTTTGTTATGATTTCATTTTCCATAATACAAACAGAGATGTTCAGCCTCTGAAGAGACTAATGAGCTAAGAGTCTTAAAGTTCTCTTGAAAGTGGAAGAGTATGTTTCCAGTAAAAGGTTGATCATCAAATATTGATCTAATTGAAGTCTCAACCATGAAAATATGTTAGAAATATGAAAATATGTTAGAAAGGGTTTTTCTCAACACATGCAATTGCAGTTGTTCTGCAAATGAGGGACAGTGTACTTGTATGTTGTGGAATGAGGATTTTTTAAAAGGAGAAACCTACTTGAACTACCAGGCTTCCTGTCTTCTCAGCCGAGCAGGATATTAACTTCGTCTAAAATTTATTTTAGAACATACTTATATTCTGTTACGGAAAGAAGTGTTTTGTTTTGACAAAACCATTGTTTGCAACTTAGGCAACAGTTTGTCTTTCAGTAACAACAAGAGAGATCAAGAGCCAAACACTAAATTAGCTTGAGAAAAAAACAGCAGCCTTTTTATAAAAATACTTACAAGAAAGTTATTTCCCATCTTTAGTCTCTTTTGCATGATATCTAAAAACAAATAGTAGTCTTCAATTGGTCCATGTGTCAGTACTGGATAATATTTTTCATTTGAATAACAGTTTAATTCATGAGCCTGCTATCTCCTTAATATTTATAACTACTTTGTGAAAAGATCTCTGCACAGCTTTATGAAGAATAGTCTTAAATATTTCCACCTTCAGCATTCAGCAACACCTTCTTAAATGCTTTTTCCTGCTTTAAGAGAAGAAATATTCTGTAGAGCATCTAGATCTTTAGGTTTGTTCAAAAATATATGTATTCTACTGTGGTCAGTGTATTCTAGTATGGAGTTCTTGCTGAATTCCACTTATTTGGTTTGTCTTCTACAGGATTGAAGATAAAGTGTTATTTACTTTTTAGTGTTCTCACTATGTATGATTTTTTTTTTTCTTGTTCTTCTTTTTATTTAGTCATTCAGGTAAATCCTACCAAAAAAAAGTCTATGCAAGCATGTTCTATATTCTGAAAAGCTTATTTGTACAATGCCGAACATGCTACATTAAAGACATAATTAAAATTATAATGCAGAATTTTGAGATCTTTTATAAGTTCTTTGCATTGTATCTAAGATGATATCCTAAAATTTTCCATAAAATACCAGGTGCTGTTGAAAATAGGCCCACTTATTTCAAAACAGTACCAGAAAATATTTTAAATCTCTGAGCAGATACAGTCAATAATACTCTCTTTATCTAATAAAGTTTATTACAGAACTGGTGGTCACGACGCAAAATGAAGAGAAGAGGGCAATCAATGGAGAATAAAATTTCTCTTCCTCAGTGGGAAAAAGATTGGAATCTGCAACCTATGAATCTCCATGGTTTAATGGACGAATATTTAGAGATGGGTGAGCAAATCTGGGAGATGTTGGTTTTCTTCAGAAAGTAGAACTGTGTTGCATGTTAAAAGATTTTTTGAATGTCCAATTTCTAATCATAGAAATGCCTGTCTAGTTTTACAGTTTGGCTTTACCACCATCTTTGTTGCTGCCTTCCCGCTGGCACCTCTCCTGGCACTGCTTAACAATATCATAGAAATCAGGTTAGATGCATACAAGTTTGTCACTCAGTGGCGAAGACCTATGCCTGCAAGAGCAACAGATATAGGTGAGAGAACCTAATGGCTGTCACTGTCAGGTATCATCTCTTTGTATTTTCCTCTTTTAAAACAGAAGTATTTCATGTGTCAAGATGGTAATGGAACCAACAGATTTCAGTGACAACTTTCCTTTTAGGCAACAAAAGGATAGTTAGTTGCTTTGATAAGAGGTTTCCTCAAGTCTGTTTTCCATTTACAATAAGGAATCAGAATAGCTTGAATATTGAAAACAGGCTAAAAGTATTTCAGGCTTCTGATTTGTGGAACTCTAGGTCTAAAATCAATTGAATTTAGAAATTAAATAAAAGGACTGAATGAACTTTTAATTTAAAATTGCATTAAATAAGGAATCTCTTTCCAGGATCTCCTATTTGGCCTTTATAACAAAAAATTATGTTTATGCCTTTATTGCTTAGCTGTATTTTCTTGGCAGGGTGTGCCCTATTGTAGGATTTCATTTGGGTGGCATCAGTGGTGGCTGGAATGTGGGGACATGGCTTAATCTTGACTAGTTTTTCTGTCTCATAATTCATTCTCAATAAGAAAGGAAAACTGTATGACTAATAATGACTTTATTAGCACTAGTATGACTTTATATGACTTAATATTACTATAAAAATCTGACAGCTTTGTTGTAATTTCTCTTGTTTCTAGGTATTTGGTATGGAATTCTGGAAGGAATTGGAGTTCTGGCTGTCATCACCAATGCCTTTGTTATTGCCATTACTTCTGATTACATTCCACGTTTTGTCTATGCATACAAATATGGTCCCTGTACAGATCAAGGGTACAGACAAGAAAAGTAATTAGGATATTCTTTATATATACATGTATTTTTCAGTGGAAGCACAATTTACGGCTGTATTTCTATGATAACATATATTAGATACATTTCTTTTACATCTGTGCAAACCTTCACAGATGTAAAGTGCAAGTAAGTCAGCCATTCCAAAGAGTTTGCAAAGTAGCTAGTTATATAAGTGGAAAACAATGTCTTCCCTTCTGAATGCAAACAAAATGTTTGTACATTGCATCAATTTTCAGATCTTTTCTAGGTAAGCTTTTCTTCTTCTCTGCAATAGGTCTATACTGTCTTCTCCCAGTACATTCCCAAACACATGTATATGCTCCCCAAAATAGAGATTTACTCTTCCTGAGCTGTCACAGGAAAAGAGAGTTTATAGGCAAAAAGAATGAGGTGGGATAGGATGAAAAGAGACAGTATCAGAAAAATGTTAGTGCTTAATGCACACTACCCGTTTAAGAGAGAACTGTGTAATTCTATTTCTTCTTTTGCCAGTAGTGATTTGAGGTATCATAGCAAACCTGAAGATTCAGATTATAAAAGGATGCCTCATGCATCTCTTCTTAAATCTTCTTTAATTTTCAAATGTGCTTTAGTTAAGTTACAAGACAGATTTCAAAGAAGATGGGATGTCTTACATGTCTGTGCTTTTCAAGCAACAGCAAAAATTCACTCCTACAGTAATAAATCAATATATTTATATGATTTCTGTAATTAATAATTATAAATTTTTGCCTTTAATATAACTGTTTGGTATATATGCACTGTTCATTTTACTGTTGGTGAAAACTCTTTGATTCAACTCATAAAACCTCTTATTTTTTTCGTATGTGCTGCATTATTGGTGGCAGATTCTGCAAGGGTGTTAAAATTATTCTGCTCTCTGCCTTTCTATCCATCTTTCAAAGTTCAGTAATTTTAGGAAACAGTTAAAAACACTGTAGCAACAATTTTGGTTTATATCTCCCAGTAGATAAGAACCAAAACCATAAAAAGTACTGAAAATAGACTTTTAAACAGTGTTATACCTGGAATAGATGCTAGTCTTTTCTTTCCAATAAATTTTGCTTCTCTGCATGAAATTTTAGAATTGCTTTTGTCCTGATAAGCAAATAAAATATTATGCTCACAATGTCTGATAGCAGAATATGTTTACATACAGGATGTTTATTGTATAACCACTTTATGAAAGTGCTGCCCATATGGCTTTTTCTTTCAGATGCTTGAAAGGATATGTCAACAGCAGTTTATCAGTATTTGATTTGAGTGAACTTGGGATGGGATACTCAGGATACTGTCGGTATGTTTCGATGCTCTCCCTTCTTGTAATACAGGCATGGAGATTAATGCAGACAGTAAATTAAAAGTGCTTAAATTGCTGGCATTTCTTTTTTGCCCGTAAAAGCATTGGAGTTCATGTTTGTTCAACATGGAAGCCAACATGGTGCAAAGAGTGTGTGGTAGGGCACACTACTAACATATTGGAAGCCTGTGTTTGAAGTTTTTGCAGGACTCTTGCAAGCCATTATCTTTCACATCTCTATGAATTATTTAATTTAAAAGTTCTACCAGCTGCCAAGAAGGGTAAAAATCCTCATTTCAATTTTGTTAAGCATTCTGAAATCAATTAACTAAAATATACAATTAAAATTAGTGTTACCTCTCTAACCCAGGTTGAGATTGCAAACAGTTATGCAAGATGAATACAAGAAATTCAGCATAAAAATGAAATATGACATGAGTGCACTCCTGTTTTCAGACTTAGTTTTGCAGTGAGCGTTAGTTTAAATTAGAATCGTATTTCCTTTATGCAGACTTTGTCTGGAGAATCTCAAATGCTTATAAGCAAAGACAAAAACCAATTTAGAATCAACATGCTTAACACTCCAGCTTTTTAACAGTAAAATAAACTGTTTGCTCTGGATTTTCAAAAGCAAAAAGTACTGTCTCATAAGCAGCTCTATTTAATAGCCTGTGTTCTGGACAGTTGCTCTCCCTTTGTTTGATTCCTCTTGAAGTCTGCTTTCACTTCAGTTTCTCTCCTTTTAGCCAGATCTGGGATGATCTAGAGACCACTTGACCATGTTTAGGTTCTTAAGCACAGGCTAACTTACTGGGTTTCTCTTTGCTTTGCAGGTATAGAGACTACAGAGCTCCACCGTGGAGTTCAACTCCATATGAATTCACTTTGCAGTTTTGGCATGTCCTGGCAGCACGGCTGGCCTTCATAATAGTATTTGAGGTTAGTTATGGATGGGAACAATTCCTTTCTACCTCTTAAAAGTCTGAATTGATTCTTTATGGTAGTCCTATAAGTAAATTGTCATTTTAATCAATTGTTCGTTCATTACAGTCAAGAGAGAGGAAAAAAATTATCTTCCCCAAACCGTTGTCTATCAGCTGCTTCAAACAGAATTGACAGAGCATGCACTTACTGTAGAGCTCGTATAAAATCATATTTCCTTAACAGTCATCTTATACATCATGTTGGTTCCCTACCCAATCTTTCATATTTTATTGAAAAAGAAGGAATGCAAATTTTGTGTATATTAGGCAATTATTACAAGATAAAATCTGTGTCAGGAAAATGATACATGATTCTAGCCTAATATAAAAGCAGAAATGTATATACTAAGTTTGAAGAACGTATTGCATATTACCCAGGAATCTGGTTACCTATTTCAATTATAAGCCCTGAACAAAGACTGCTTGTAGGTAGCATTTGCGTTTGTTGATCAAACTAGCATATCCTATAGTCACATCTTTATTTAAGTCACTGACTATACCCTTTGTTGTTGAGGCGACTAAGCCATACTTCGTCTTACTTTTTAGAAAACTTCAGCACTTGCCCATTTCTTTTAGATCACTCATTTACTCCCATGTGTTTTTATTAACAAAAAGGAGTTGCCTTTCAGTCACAAACTGAATCTCAGTTCCAGTTTTCCACAGACTTCTAGGCTCTAAAATGTAGTCCTAGAAAGGAATACTTACCAATATTTTAAGCAATTATTTCTGTTTTTCTTTTCAGCACCTTGTTTTTGGAATAAAGTCTTTCATTGCCTACCTAATTCCAGACATACCCAAAGACTTGTGTGACAGAATGAGAAGAGAGAAGTACTTAGTCCAGGAAATGATGTATGAGGCTGAACTGGAACATTTGCAAAGAGAAAGGAAAAAGAATGGGAAACAGTATCACCATGAATGGCCTTAGTCACTACAATGTTACAATCAAACCACTGTTTGAAATTGGAGAGTGAAGTTACAAAATTGTTAGTCTGGCATCAGTGTGAGATTGGTGGTGGTGGTGTATATATATTCTTGCTGGGCAGTACAGTTGCATACTTTGGTTGGCACTGAAAAATAGATGTTTCCAATGATGACAATGAAAAGCCTTACCTGTAACTGGTCTGTGATGAACTCCAAGGACAGTTGGCATTCAGAAATGTACAGATAGATTAAAAACCTGGACACTGTTTTAAAAAAAAAGGCAATGAATTTTCATGCTTTTTATGACGATACTATCAGCATGATGAAAATAGAAAATTACCTGTGAACCTATAGAGTAAGGGCATGACTAAAACCAACTTATGTGACATCCACTACTTCTACAGCTTCTGATTGCTGAGCTCCATCTGTAATGCCTCTAAAGAAAAGAGCTGTTGTTGCCTTTGTGGCCATGACTTGATCTTTCAGGCTTACTGTTTTGTCAGGTTTTTCCTAGTCTCTTACTGAGATTGTGGATGTGGTCCTACCCTAAAAAAGGGGTCTGCGGCTGCTAAATATTTACTATGCAGTTTAAGATTTGCACATCAGTGCCATTAATTTATCCATCTAGTTGAAAACCAAAAAGTCCAAATTCAGAAAGAAAACAGCAGCACTAGGAGAACACATTGCATTGCCCACGTTGCAGCTCTGTTTGAAAATTCTACAGCTGTTGAGTTGTCTTTCCACTTTTGTGTGTGGAAAGGCCATCTCCACATGCTTCCAGATGAAAGAACTCATTTTCATGCTGTGTTACTGTTCCTCTTGATCTGTCTGGGCAATGATTCCATGACTTCACAGAATGCTAACTTGAAATACTCCCATGCAGTGCAAATGACTTTCTCTTAAAAATACAGTTATATCTTTATAGTATGCAAGCTTCTGCAGATATATATGAGACATACAGTATAACATTGTGGCTTGCTTGTTCAGGGAAGGAGAGGAAGAGCAATTTGTAACAATGTTCTTCCTATTGTAATAGTAAAGGTTGCATTAATGTACACTTCTTTTATTGGCCTAAATATGTCATAACATTGGAGTTGGATACAAGCAAATATGTATACAGATTGTATATAAATGCATAGACACACAGTGGTTACTCTTAGATTTACTATTATTATTATTATTATTATTATTATTATTAGTATGCCTTGTTACACTTCAGGGGGGATTTTTTCGATAAAATCACTAAAAAGGTAGATGTTCATTGAAGAATCAAATTTCAGTTTTTATGTGCAAACAGCATACTACAGTGTTGCTTGTGGTTAATAGTCACATTTTGGTGATGAAATTGTCTGTTACTAACATTTCATAATATGGGAAAAGCACTTAACATTTAAACAAGTTTGAAGGGATACCTTGCAGGGAAGGGAATGGAGAAACAGAGTTACAGTTGTTCTGTTTCTCTTGAACAATTTAAAATAATACTTCTCTATATTGGGTGAGAAAAATTTAAAAAACAAAGAGTCAGCAAAGCACAGTAACTACAAAGTCTGCAAATTTTAACATTATTTTTAGGGATAAAGTGGCAGCAAAATCACTGCTGACAGATATGAAAATACCTGAATTTTTACTATTTACATTATCCTATTGAACGAAAAAGCGTGATTCCAGTATTCACTTGCATTTATTAGCATAATATTTTTTTAAATTAAAATTAATTTTAGGATTCAAGAGCCCATCAAAGTGGGTAAATAGGATCTGTTGTATCCAGAGAGCCTAGCGTTAGACTTTTAAGTTCTTCAGTTGTTTCACCATATTCGTGAGATTTCTTGGTTAATTCCAGCTCTGTGACCAGACAAGGCAATTGTAGGAGTATCTACAGTACTGCATGAAAGGAGGAAAGAAATTTGAAGGTCTGGTCCAATCAGATACATTACCCATTCTTTCTGTGATAAAGGGCTGATGGAACTCAGCTTGCCATATTTTGGAAAGGCTGTTTTGTTCCTTCATGTTCTGGGTTGTGCATTAAGTTCCTCAGGAGTCATTATCAGAAAAAAAGTTAGTGCACTCTCCTCAGTGCTAATAGAATCACAACGTTTGATTTAACTTACTATCTGTCTGTCTCATTCTATGGATTGTCAAACATCATTTGACAGCATTAACCCTGTGTCACAGTTTTTGTTTCTGTGCCACATAGTGATCATACTTCAATTCTTCAGAAGGTCACAGATGACCTCTTTTTAATGTTTTCTCTAAAAACAAAATGTCTTGGCTGGCCCAAGGTATAAAGATACAGGGTAAAATCAGGCAAAAATCAGAAATATTGTTTTTTTAATACTTTCTTGCTTCTGCTATTGATATTGGCACATATCAATACATACTTAGGCAAATTCCAATTGGACTTGAAAAACTGTATTAACAAATCTTTTTGTATTTGAGATTTACATACATATATTATGAATTTTTTTCAACACTGATATATAGGAGTATATGAAAGGCAAGTGTTTAGATCTGATATGGTGCATTTTATGCACTGGAAAAGCACAAGAAGTTTGGAGAAACACTCTATGTGTCCTTTACTTTTGGAGGACATCAACAATGTGTAAAGGTCTTGCCACTGTCCAGCCATTTGCTTAAGCTGAGAAACCTTTTTGCTAGACTTCGCTTAGTATGCTGTTTTCATTGATTGCACGTTATTTTCCTAAAGAATAAGGCACACACTGTCCTCAGGAATAATGTATTTTTTGAATGGTGAATGATCTTTTAATATTCTAAATATTGTCTTTTCAAACAAATGACTGGTATGACTAGACTGTGCATGCAGGCTGCATTCGTGAAATTTGACAAAGCTTTAGAACCTCAATTTGTGCAAAAATGCTTTAGATCATTGCAGATCTAAAATGTGACAACTTTGCTCTATGCATGCACCCTTAGAGAGACTGCATGAGCAACTAGATTTTTTATATATAAAGTATTTGTTCAAAATGTGTTAATTATTCTTAACGAAATTCTGCATCTTGATTCAGACAAAAGAAATTTACATTTCAGAAATGGCACAAAGTCCAGATACATGATATACACCTCATTTCTTATGACTTTTTATTCTAAATTTGTGCCTAATGTGTGAGATCTGAATTTTGGTGAATAAAAAAAGGAAAATAAGAATTCTGTTTTATTTGCCATCCTAATGAGAGGTTCCCCAAAGCTTGTCTCTACAAAGAGGGAGGCATTAAGAGTATTCACAACTGTGTGCTAAGGCTTGCCTGAATGTTGAGCCCAGGCTCCCACAGCACACTGATTGAGCATCCTTGGATGGATACTTGGAAACAAGGCAAACCTCATGATGAGTTCAGTAAAGCCTTTGAAACTGTCACCCATAGCATCCTTCTGGAGAAGGTGGCAGCAGATGCATTCTTAGCTGAATTAAAGCTGACTGGATGGCCACGCCCGGAGAGTGGCAGTGAATGGTGTTTATCCAGTTGGCAGCCTGTCAGTAGTGTGGTTCCCCAAGGCTCAGTATTGGGGCCAGTTCTGTTTAATGTCTTTATCAATGATCCGAACAAGGAGATCAAGGACATTCTCAGTGAGTTTGCAGACAGCACTCATCTGGGTGGGATTGTTGATCTGTTGGAGGGCAGGAAGGCTCTGCATAGGGATATGGACAGAATGGATCAATGGGCCAAGGCCAATGGAATGTTCAATATGGCAAAGTGCCAAGTCTTGTCCCTGGATCACAACAACCCACTGCAGTGCTACAGGCTAGGAGCAGAGTGGAAAGCTGCCCTGCAGAAAAGGACTTGGGGGTGCTGGTCAACAGCAGCTGAACATGAGCTGGTGTATGCCCAGGTGGGCAAAAAAGCCAACAGCATCCTGTCCCATGTCAGAAATAGTGTGGCCAGCAGGACCAGGGAAGTGATTGTCCATCTGTACTCAGCACTGATGAGGCCACACATTGAGAACTGTGTCCAGTTCAGGGCCCCTCAATTCCAGACAGACATTGAAGTGCTGGAGCATGTCCAGAGAAGGGCAATGAAGCTGGTGAGGGATCTAGAGAGATTAAGTCATAGGAGGAGCAGGTGAAGAAGCCGTGGTTGTTTAGTTAGACGAGGAGGCTCAGAGGAGTCTTATCACTCTCCACAACTACCTAAAAGGAGATTGTAGCAAGGTGGGAGTCAGCCTCTTCCACCAGGCAAGTAGTGACAAGACAAGGGGACATAACCTCAGGCTGCACACGGTAAGGTTCAGGTTGGACATCAGGAAGAATTTTTCTCTGAAAGCATGGGAACCGGCTGCCCTGGGAGGTGGTGGAGTCATCATCCTTGGAAGTGTTCAAGAAAACTACTGGACATGGCACTTAGTGTTGTGATTTATTTGTTATGGTGATGTTCTGTCAAAGATTGGACCTGATAATTTTGGAGGTCTTTCCAACATTAATGATACTTTTCTTTCCTAACCCTTTTCATTAAAGGATTTATAGAGAAAATGGTGACAAGGCTAAAATTTCGATAGTGATGATGGATGATAAGTGAGTTTTTGGTTTTTGTTAGATGTTTCTTTGGAAGTACAGTAGTACAAAATACACATCAGCTGTGGCTGTGCCCTTTTCCAACAACAACTTGTCATAAATTGTGTTCTGAGGAACAGTTAGGCTCGATTGTGTCCTGTGGAAAGCTCAACAGGAAAATGTCTAGACAGACTAGTAAAAATAGGCTAGTAGATAAATACCTTAATGGAAAAATAAATAAATAAATAAATAGATTTCCAGAAGTTCCCTTCATAAAAAGTTCTGCAGAAGGAAAAATACCTTGGGAAACACAGCTTCAGGGAGAGTATTAATATGGGAAAAGTCAAGAATTTTGGTGATGTGTTATTCTTAATGTGCCATTAAGATGATCAGTCTGATCATGTGCGTAATGCTCATCTGCTTTTTCCATGCTGCAGCTTCTTCCACTGCAGACTCCAACTAGGAGCGTTGCCAGAGAGAATTTCTGGAGCCATGGGATCCAGCGGAGTTACCTGCAAAGTCCTACATGGCATTGTGGGACTTAGTAAACTTTTGCATTATGTCAGTTTGTTTGGAGGCAAATTAACATATGCGTATTTAGAAGCATCACAACATTTTGGTTAACTGAAAATGATCCATGTCCATAAATTGAAAATAAACTGTCTATACATAGTTAACCTGTAAATGTCACAAATTTTCATTAAGACTACTATAAACTAGATTTTTTTATATATACTGGGAAATAGCCATATTAATAAAACTCATTTTATACAAACAGCTAAATATGAATGCAATAAAGTTGATGGAAAATGATAAAAATCACATTTTCTAGTAAGTTTCTATTTCTATTAAGAAAATGGACAGAGATAAAAATAGTGGTATCAGTGATCACTTACAGTGCAGTAGTACTTTGAGAATCCTCATAAAGTGCTGATGTTGCTTGTTTGGGGGAGAAATTTGAAACAAATATAAGGGCAGCATTTCATAATAATTATTTGATGTTAAGACTGATTCTAGAATTCAAACAGAATTCCACTTCTACGCAGACCTGTTATTTTGTTCCAATGCATATTTTGTCTGGCTAAAATGAATACAGTGACACTTTCTGAAAGTGTTTAAATGAATTTCTAACTTTTATTCCTGTAGTGGAAAATCTAGTAGCTTAAAATAAATTCCCTAAATGTTTTCATACTCAACCTCATGCTCGCAAAACCATGTTCTTCTGAGGTAAAATGCAGCAACCAGCATGTGGAGGGTGAGAATGAGCAGAAGGCAGCAAAGGGCTCATATTCCCTCCAGCAAGTTTTGCTCCAGAATTGCAACAGGCTCTGAAAAATAAGGGTTTGAGGATGAAACATGGGGACAGCCCTCCTGATCTTTTTTTTTCATCTTTGGCTCATTCTTTACTTATCCACAGTATTTTATTACATGCTGCTTTCTGGGTGACAGTCCGGTTTCCAGGGCAATTCTGTAACAGCAGATTTTTGTACAAGCTGTTTTTGGATGTCCCTTACTGAGATGCCAAAGCAGAAAGTGCATAAATACTAGTTTGGTGCTTTTTACAAATCAGTATGCATGGATTGGATGGAGTAGTGTGAGACAGCATGGGGTACCTCTATGTGTGCTGTTTCTGTCCTTTCAGTCACTTCCCCAAGCACCACAGTGTTTTCTCCTTATGTCCCTTCCTACACATACACATACATGCGAAATACCCTACACAGTTGTATATTTTTAAAATTTCTATAATGGATTCATTTTGACAATTTTTATCTGATATTGCCATTGCAAACACATTTACTAGAAATTTGGATTGTCATAACCTTGGCATAACCATAATAGCACAATGTTACTACAACAGCACAAAGTTCTAATGGCACAACAAGGAACTGTAGGGAAATCACAATTCCATGGTATACAGAAACTTTTTAAATCCAGGACTGGGATTTAGTCTTGAAATGTTAATGGTGTAGTCCCTCTTCACTGCACTGGAAATGACCTTGTGTTAGTTCTGTTGGATCATTCTAACTTCTTGATACAACCTCTGTATTGCTAGTTGTTCTCTGTAGTTTGCATTCTTATTGACATGAGCTACTTGTTAGGATGCAACAGGGTGAGAAATTAGGATTAAACCCAATGGAGTCTAATGCTAGTGAGATTTTAACCACTGAGAACAGGATGATTTTCCCCTTAATAATAATAAAAAAAAAAATCAGATCATATTTTCATTTCATGTTCTATTTAAATGACTTGGAGTTTTATATTGAAAAATCTTCCAAACTGATGGCTCTAATTTTTACCTAGAGTAGTATCACTGAAATTTCAGTTCTTTGAAACAGTCTCATGTAAAATCTAACAGAGTAAGATAGTTCAGTCATTTTTTTACTCTGATAGTCCTGGCTGACTTGCAATATCATGATCATAAGAGATTTCTTAAAATGTGTATATATTTGAAATTTGTGTAATATTTAAATACAACTTGATTTCTAAGTAAGGAGTAAGAATAAAATTTCAGCTACTTTTTCTACTCATAAATCCACACTTAGTAAGTAATATTTAAAACAAGTTTACAGTATCAGAGAGTGTGTCAGAGAAATTTACTTTTCTGTGGAAAATCTGTAAGTTCCTCCAGCATGGCAGCTTTCAGTTCCTTTTGTGTTTTAAGATTGCTATTACAAGCAGCTATGTACCCCAGAAGTAAAAGAATTAACTGAGGAAAAAGTTGTAGATCTGATTAACTATTGTAAGACACTTTTGGCATAAATTTGTCTTTGGAATGCTGTTTACTTTATCATGGTTCACATATACAAATGTAACTACTTGCTGTATCATGCGCATTTGATTATTACATTTTTTTCAGTAATAAACTCGGATATCTTTGAAAAAGGCTGTGAGCTTTATTATTCCAAATATTCGAAGACAGTTAAAAGCAATTTAAACTTGAAAAGTGAGTGCTCATGAGCATTCAAACCACAGTCTTGTAAGAAAGTAATTTCACGGTCATACTTGGCTCAGGCATTTTTAACAATTAAATTTTTGATTATTTTGGTCTCAAGGCACAGCACTGAGTTTTCAATTTTTCAGTCACTTATGTTGTACTGCTTTCACTAGTGACTACCAGTTTCTTAAATTTAAGCTCTTCTAGGATTTATCTGTTCCTAGTTTCATAATCTCAGTTTTTCAACCAAAGTGGACAGGCTAGATCTGCCTCTGGAAGGATCAATGGCTCAGAATGTAGAGGAAATGAGAAGATAACTAAACAACACTGACATGAATATTTAAACAGAATGGGAATTTCTCTGAGTTCCAGTTTTGCTAGGACTTATCCTT
Organism: Dicrurus megarhynchus; assembly: GCA_013399195.1. Classification (NCBI taxonomy): domain Eukaryota; kingdom Metazoa; phylum Chordata; class Aves; order Passeriformes; family Dicruridae; genus Dicrurus; species Dicrurus megarhynchus. The sequence continues at coordinate 21,251 of VXAD01006261.1, read as the reverse complement.
AAATCTTGCTAGAAGGCTGAATAATGAACTACTGATTTTAGCCATATGTTGTCATGTATGATCCACATGTTGGAATTAGTATAACCCTGTGCCTGGCTCCTTTACAAATACAGAAAACACTTGTGTTCAATGAGCAGCTTTAGTTGTAACAAAACTAGTCCAGAAATAGTTGAAGAAAAATTCTTCAGGATATTTCTTCAACAGCATTTGAAGAGAACGCAATTCTAGCCAACCTAACTCACGTTTTTTGGACATTAAATGGATTAATTAAGATTCTCTTTTGTGGTAAATGATTTGAAAAGATGTTAAGTCTGTAGTGAATCCAGTGTTGCCAAACTTGTGAAATGCATGCAGAGCATAAGGATACTGCTTTAAGTTCCTTAAGAAATATTCAGAGGAGACTTGGTTGTCTTCAGAGTTACAGATCTCTGAATCAGATATCCTCCAACTATGAGTAGAGAGGGTTTTATCATCCTCCATCTGACTATATAGCTTTATATTGGTGTTTCAAACCACTTTCACTCAGGAATTATTTTACATCCTTATGCATGATAGTTAGACTTAATACAACCTAATCAGTAAGGTGTGTGGCTGTGAGATATAAATGGTACAGATGTATTTACTGAATTTCCATCTTTGCCTTGCTAACAATCCCAAGTATGGAAGCAGGAAGGGAAAGCATGCCACAAGAGAAAGCAAGCTAAAAGCAGTGTAAAAGGGATTAACACAAATACTGACTTAATTCTTAGCTTCTTGACAAACTGTTCCATGCAAGCAAGGCACTGTCATTTACAGACTCCCTTTTCAGTTCTCTGATTAAAATCCTGGGACCACTTCCAGGGGTAGGGCATGAACACACGCAGGGAAATAACTTCAAGGACCAGGTTGACATACATCTACATCATAAAGATGGTCACTGATAAAGCAAAAGCAACAGCTGGGCTCTTCAAAGAAATATGAGCTGAATGTATCAGCTGGGTCCATGAGTCATCTTTGATATTTTTATTCCTTTTGTTTCATTCAATTGTGCATTTTGTTTAAAACCAAATATATTTATCAAAAAACTATATCCAGAAGTTTATCAAGGTGAGAGGTGATCTGTTGACTTTGATTTACAACCAGCACGTTTTAGAAGAAATGTGTGTCACTGAAAGAGAGCACTGAGTGGTCTCTGCTTCCAAGACATTGTACCAGACAGATTATTTTGCCTAATTATGTGTCTTTTTTTCAAAATTCAGCATGAGTTATCAATTAGGAGGCATAATCATCATTAAATGTTGGTTTATTTTCTTTATTGCATAAAAGTGGATCTTTTTGAGCTGAAAACTAACACAGATAAAGAACTATCCTGAATTCAAAGTAAAATTTGTTACTCTCTCCTATAGGTATTACAGTGAGAAGTTATAAAGAAAACTTGAATTCCACAGAGGAAGGAAACACAGTTATCTTGGTGACTGAAAGACCAGGCTGGTCTATACAAGGTTCCTGTGAGGAGACTTTTTCAGATACCTGGATATATACTCAACCTGACCTCCCTTCTCTCTTTCCATCAGAGGGCAGCTCACAGTCTCACCTTAGTGAGATATCTCACAAACGTCTCCAAAGTCTTAATTTATCTCAAGTTCACCTTTGCACATTTCCTTTCAATGATGAGTTACTGAATAGAGCATGTGATGCAGATGTATTGCAGCTGCATCTGAGTGGGAGCTTCCACAGCAAAATTCATGAAACATTTCTTCCAAAATAGCAGTGCTTCCAAAACCCCATTGTGCGATCATTTCCCAGGTCTGCCAAGAAATTAATAAATAAAAATCTGGCCTTTATTGCTATAGAGAGCAATTGTTCCCTCTTGGTCACCTACAAACTGGTAAATGCAGTAAAAAAAAGTTCTTAATTTTTGAAGCTGAAGAACTAAAGTTTGATTGAATGTCCCTTGTCCCTCAGCTTCTAGAGGCGAGATTCTCTGCTCATATTTGTATATGAATTTTCCTCAGGATTGTAACCAGGGATCTGGTGATTATTTTCTTTGTTGGTATTATTCTTGAAGGTGTTATCTGTTCTGGTTTTATTTGCAGCAACTTTAGGCAGTTTTTTCTCAAAGTCCATCTGAAAAGAAGACAGAAAATACTCTGGTAGTTTGGAGCCTGTATTCACTGCCTTTTTCCTTTGATTAAAGGAAAATTGTTAAAACAGTGAAAGAAGAAAGGTATTCATTCTGTATGCCTTTTTAATGAGCTACAAAGCCTTAGACACCTGGAGGATATCTGGCCCTGTTGCTGTGGAGGAGGTGGAGGTGGGAAGGAGCACCTCAGGTGCTGGTGAATGCAGCACTGCCTGATTGTTACTCTGTGGTGCTGCTCTGGAGGGCAGAAGCCACAGAGGCTCTGATGGTGTGGATGGCAGCAGCAAGAAAGCTTCATGAACATACGAGTTCTAATGTCTTTTTCTCTGAGCTTGGTGGAAGGTGATAGCTTGGTGAACTCTCTAGGGTGTGAATTGCAGTTTTGTCTCCACTCAGCTGCTGAAGCAGGGAGGGCAGAGAGACGGAGGTCAGACCCTGTTTCATGAGCTCCTGGCTTCCCCAAGAGCTATTTGGAGAGCCTGAGTCCCCATATTTGATGAAAACAGGAAAAATAGTTAACTTAATACTCACCAGGGTTTGGCTGATCTCATTTCCAGTCTGTGGTGCTTATGCAGCATATCTTGCATAAGTTCTTGCTGAAAGCTGGTTAGTTCTCTGCTCAGCACATGCCCTCATCTAAGTACATGCACGTGTTCCCACTGTTCTGGGCCACAGCAGGGCCAAGCTGATGGGTTCAGGTACTTACCTCCGGGCTGTCATGCTGCACACCGCACCAGAGGAAAATTTTGAGTCTTTTGGACCAAAAGCAGAACAGGTTGCAGACTGGCTTAATTAACACTGGTGGGATGTCTTCTCCTTTACTAGGTCCTGGGAAAAAAAAATATATATATACATATATGAGTCTCTGGATAGCTAGGCATGAGCCTTGGGAGCCTCTGAATATGTGAGGTGGGGAAGCAGGATCAGAGCCCACTGCCCTCTTCTGAGTCTGTCTTAAGTCACTTGCTGCACTTTTTAAAAGCTTTTTTAACAGTTGAGTCAGCTTATGCAGATGCATGTCTTTTTATGTACGTGTATATATATATGTCTATGTATGTTTAGAACACCAACCTGTTATAAAGCTTATCAACAACCCTGTGATGGCACAGCCCATGCAGCCGATGGCACTGAAGTACAGGTAGGACAGGGAGTACCAGGTGTCTGCCAGCAAAGGCCTGTGAAGAGGTGACAAAAGCAGCTAGTGATGAGCAACAGCTATGTTTAGGTTGTTGCCTGACTGCCAGTGCACCTCATGCTGCAGTTGGTGTGTCATCTGGCATCAGTCTGCACTCCCAGCCTGTTCTGTGGTTACTGCCTGCACCGCAGCTGCAGGCTAGGATGGCACAGCACACCCTGGAAAAATGCAGGCTTAAGTGTAACAATAGGAAAAATACCTCTCTGGAGCCACCGTGGGAGCTGCCATTATCAGTGCCTCAGTGGTGTTAGCCAATGTGCAGTTGAGGGTGGACAGCTGCAGAGGGATGGACTTTGTTGGTGGTGCAGGGTAAATGAAAGAGCCGGTACCAGCCCAAAAAGCCAAGCTGATCCCAGCTAAGAGGCCTCCGACAGCACCCTTGGCAAGTATAAAAAGATACTGTTAAAGATGATATGTGGAAAGTGCTTTTCTGTGAATGTGAATTAGGCAGGACTAGGTAATGATGGGTTACGGTGTAAATAAATTCTGTTCTCTCTCAACTAAGGTGTAAAACATGGTGTTTTAGTGCCCTCTATTTATAAAAGTTGAAGCAGAAGTGTGATCAAAGCTGTGATACAGATTTTAGTTCTGCTAACCTTGATGGGAATCCTGATGGGGCAATATGGAATGAGCTCGTGTTTTGAGTGAGAGTGAAGGCAAAGCTAATGAAATCACTCTGTGCCTCCCAAGGCACTTATTGAATAATTTTTTTCTTCTTAATGAAACTCAGAAACAAAAATAATTTTTAAGAAAACCCTCATGTGAATCTAATCACTAATTATTCCACAGTTGGGTAGACTTAAATTCAACACTATACATTTAGACAGGGAAAAGGCACATATAAATAGATCTTAGATCCTCAGACACTAAATCTGAAAAGCAGCTCAAAGACCCAAACAATTTTCAAAATGGAGCTTTAACCAAAAAATACCAAGAGATTTTCTTTTAGATCAGGATTTTTTTTTTCCCTTACCTTCCAGTTAGCACAGGGAAACACAATTCCCAGAGTAAATAATCCCAGCATGGGCCCCCCACACATCCCATGGATGGAGAGGGAAGCCTGTGGGTGCAGAGAAGAAAGAGGAGTTCAGGGCAGCTGCTGAGGGGAAGCATGCCCAGTTCTGATTTTGGTCTGTAATTTTCAGTGGGAAAATGGTGAGAGAGAAGGGATAAGTAGGGATTTCAGGGCACAGTTAAAGAGAGAATCATGCTCAGTATTGTTTCCTAGCAGTGAGTCAATAGTGAAGGAGTTAGGGGATTTATGATTCTTTTTTCCCTATGTATTCCTCTCAGCAAAATGTCCACAGAAAGGGTTTAGATAATCTAGCAGCCATCAGAGCTGGCAGTATTATTGGTTCAGTTAATTGCATTTCTGTTCATTCCTGTTCTATTAATTGCATTTCTGAAGCAAGAAGTACCTGCACAACTCCTCCCAGCAGTGATGCTGCTGCAGCCATCGAAGTGCACAGCATACCATATAATATACCTGGAAAGGATAGGGTAGCGAGGTTCTCAGTGCTGGTTAATAGGGGGGATGGTTTCTAGCTCAGTAGCGTCTGAGATGACCAGGCAGCATGGAGGAAATTGCTCATCTTTTTGGATGTTTAGAGTGGACCATTACACACCCAGCAGTGTCTTATGTGAAGTCTTGTTGGGTTTTTGGTTGATTGATTTTTCTTACTAAGTAGAACAATAGCAATGAAATTAATTTAGAAGTTATGCCTCATGTAGAAATATTTCTGTTGCCTTTAAATATCACTTTTTAAATAATCTAATAAATTAGTTGAAAAATTATAAACAGCATGGCTTTCTTCCTTTGAAATCAGTTTTAACTTTGTGGTAGGTGGAACTTTGTATGCAGCAGTCTAGAGTAAAGCCAACCAAAACTTATGTGCTAGCACACCTTGGTTTTGGACGTAAAAATTATCTTTCTAGGTCCAGAGTGAAAAAACTAAGTAGTAAGTGAAGAAACAAGAATGGAGAAGACTAGAAGCAGTTACAGAGATAAAAAACATATGGGTTTCGCTCTTTGATGATATTTATGAACATTAATAGAATTCTTATGGTATTATTATGGTATTCATAAAAGGGTTATGATCTTACTGCAATAGTTGTAAAAAATATCCTAAAAATTAAAATGTTGGATGCTTGATATGTTGATGATATTTTGTGGGGGTTTTTTACTTTTTTTTTTCCATACTTTTTCTCGGAAAAGCTGAATAACCTGCTTATGCAATACTCTGAGTTTGAATAGAAATTATTTACGTTATTACTCTAAAAGAACAAGAAATACTACTATAGAGTAATGTGGTAATAACTACATCAATATTCTTTCTGTGTTATGAAGAGTGTTTTCCAATATTTTCAGTAGACCAAACTTTTCCAAGGATTTTAAGCAATGGTTGTTAATGCTTGTCTGTATTTTTTTCTCTGCCATATGGTGCTGATACTTAATGTTACTGAAGCATCAGGCTGATGTTCACCTTGTGGGTTTATAAAGGGTTACATTCCTGTGGAGGCTTCCAAAGTACAAGTGTTTCTGAGGGAGTATCTCTATGCAGTGCCCTTTGCTGCTAAAGAAATGGATCTCATCTAGAGTACCCACATAAGCCTTTGCTGATCCACGTGCTCATCTTCTCAGAGAGGTTTGGGAAACATTTCTTGACCAAGTCTTCAAAGGTAACAGTTGCTAAAGCATTGATGCTGGCAGCTACTGTGCTGTAGAAAGGGTAAGTCAGAATGGTAAGTAAATAAAAAGCAATATAATCTGAAATCAAGTTGTATTTATAAAGAAGTGCTTCCTCTTGTTCAGCACTAATGCTCTTCAAGAACTGTTTCATAGTATTTTTATGTGCTGCTTTAACTGGGGAGGTTTCTGCTACTTCTGCAATTGCTGGGGGCTCTGCTTTGTGCTGGCATGGAACAAGATAGAAACTCATCCTAACTGACCCTTACATTTACAAATTTGCAAAGACCTTAAATATAGACATGTTCCAGAATTAAAATTACTCCCTTACAAATTGAAGGATATGTAGTCACCACTCATGCTATCGTGAACCTCCATGAATGGCCCAACTCTTTTACCTAGGTGAGTGAGCCTATCTTTGGTGAATACAGTTCACATAGACTTGTTGAAAACATTTATACCCCTGACTATGATTTTATGGCCGTTAAGTAAAGACAATTTCACCATGAGCAGCTCCCAAGGGTATTTTGGGAAGTTGAAATCAGTTTTTCTACACTGTATGGATAACATTATTCTAAAATGTATTTGGGATAAAAAGATACTGGAGATGTGGAGTTAGACTTTGTCATAAATATAATCATAGAATAATTTAGGTTGGAAAAGACCTCTAAGATCATAGAGTCCAACTGCTAATCCGGCACAGTCAAGTCCACCACTAAACCAAGTCTGTAAGTGCCACATCCACATGTCTTTTAAATACCTCCAGGGATGTAACATAATTCAATAAAGAACTACTGCTACTTCCTAGAATGTTCTAAGAAAACATCTGGGCTTTTCTTAGGGTTTCATATTTTGGCCTCATTCTGGATTCTCAAGAAATTATCATAAACAGCTAAAATGTCATTTCAGATTCACAGACCTTAGTGTTCCACTGAAGGCACAGGCGACAAACAGTCCTGGGACTCCTGGCATCGAAGAAAAAATGTCCATAACAAAGTATGGCATGAGCTGGGATTGAAGGAGCACAAGAGCAACACAAGAAATTAATGCAGATTTAATGCAATAAATTAATTCCTAGGTAATGGAAGAGAAGTAGCTGTTTATAAGTATGTTGCTAAATGCTGGTGTTGTCCCAAGTAACATGGTGTCAGATTTTGAGCAAAGGGGATGTCTTTTGGCAAAAACGTTCAATTGAATTAGTACTGCAGGAGTGCCAGAATAGATATTATTGTAGCCGTGATCTGGCAACCACCTTAGTGCCTGAGTGCTGAAAGGACATAGAGCATTGCAAAAAATTTAAACTGTCCTGATACGTGCTATATCTGAGCCCAAAGCAGCTCCTAATTATCATAATGGACATCTGTACCTGATCAGGAGCTGAAATGAAACCAGCGGTCCAAGGATCACAACTCTTATAATGAGAGTACATCACCAATCCACAAAATACTGCACATACTAGGACTGTCCAAAGTCCCAATAAATTCAGGTAAAGTGCCCTAGAGCAAAAGAGAGAAACCATTTAATGGAAGATAAATTAAAAAGTTGTTACAAGATATTTATTCTGAACTTTTTTGGGAGATCCCTTAATCCCAACTGGTTATATAATCCAAACTGGCTGTATAATTAAAAGCAAGATTTAAAAAAAAGGAAAAGTACACCATCCTTATACTATAGGGCAAGGATAAAGTTTCCAAGCAACTCCATACAGCTGGAAGAGTCAAGTAACCTCTACACAGGCTGCACTGAGTGCTGGATCTGTCATTCCTGTCCATTGTAAGAATAGATTTTTGCCTGTTGGGAGTTGTTGATGTTGTGCTCCCTTTAAAGCACACAGAATATTATTTCCAATGTTACCATGCAAAGTAACAGTCTTGGTTGTTTTTTGCTATTCCATTAAATGGGTGTGGGTGACAGCATCTGCTAGGAAGATTGTGTGGCTGTGGTTCAGCAATCCTGCAGGTTCTGAGAGCCGCTAGATTTTATAGAGCTCACATCATGTTGGACACTACCTTGTGCAAGATCTATTGCTAAGGCCAGTTCAGAGTGTGCTACCAGGACGCAAAGGTTAACCCAACTTGTTACTAGTGATGTTCTCACTGGTGTGACTTCTAAATGTTTTTCAGACACTGAATTTTCTACAGGATAAATTCATATAGACAGTCATGACCTTCAGAAAAATTAGTATGTTTACAGACAGCAAAAAAGCTAACTGTTCGAAGAAACAAAAAATTATCGCCTTTATGCTTTAGCCACATGTGCAAACAATTGGCCCTAGGTGTGGGAAAAAAAATCTGATTGTTTTGTAAAACACATCTAGCTATGCATATACTACTGCTGAAGTTGAGAAAGGTAGTAAGCTGGAGACCTGTATATGTATATTGTGAAGATTCACTTTGTTCTTCATTGATTCTGATTATTCTGATGCTGCAGAATTTTAAGAAATTATTAAGATTTAATTCTATTTAGATAATACCTTGTACTGTAGCGCCCCACTAAATCAATAACAACTTTTAATCCAGTATAACATAAACACAGTTCCAATAAACATATTTTTACAGTGAAGTTGTAGATAGCACAACTTCTGTGTTGGCATCTTTGCCATACTCACCTTCTGAGGAAGGTAATCAGCCTGATCATAAATTGCTAAGCTGCAAGAGATAGATAGCTACCTCTTTTTCCCCTGCAAATACTTAAGTCATTTCGAGCCGGAGGTAGTAAGACTGTCAGAGCAAAATTAGCTTACTATCACCTAATGGGATCCTAATATTTTAGTATAGCTGACAAACTTAGCATTATTCTTGATTAATTGCAGGAATAGGTTAATGACAGGTAGCTTACAGTTTAGCATGCTTTTCCGATTTGCAGGAAATGCATCTCTGTATTGTGGACTGATTGACTCCATAGAGTCCTAGCCATGTAAATGTTCCCCCAATAACTATTGTCCAGAAGGTATGTCGTCTCAAAGGATCAACATCAAAGCTAGAAGAAAGAAAGAAGCAATTTAGTTTTTTTATTTAAACATATTTTTTTCAGCAAGAGGTAGGTGATTTTTTCAGAACTATCTGGCATGTCCTACCATCTGAATCAAAAATTCTGCATTGGTAATACTGTTTTCCAGCACAGACAACATCTGATGTGTTTAGGTTTGGAAGTTTTTTTTACTTTTATATTGGAACACATTGTTTTCAAGTCAGGATAAGCAAATATCTCTCAGACACAATCAGAGGATCACTTAATTGAGATTAATCAAATTTAGAAAGATGCTTATGCTCAGACATCAGACCTGTGTCGTATTGTAGCAGACCTACAAGGCATCCTGCCTGGGACCCATCTTCTGTAAGGAACAAGGTTCCTTACCAAACTCTAAAAAAATACAGTAGACTTATAATAACACATCATTATGATGTAACTTCCTTTACATGAAATTGCTTCAGCTGCAGTGTTATGTTTTGTACAACAAAATTCCTTTACTCAGCAAATCTAACTTGTACAAGTATATCTTTCTGTCTCGAATGTGTCATTTTTGCAGTTCTCCTTATCTTGTTAGGGACAGCAAATAACATTTGACCTTGCTGCTGGATTCTGTCAGTGACTTGCCTTGATTAATCAACAAATGCCCCAAGCAGCCAAAGGAAGATCAGATTTCTATCCCCGTGCACTGGTGCACTATCGCTAGCTGCTGTGGTGAGTGCAAGTAAAACACAGTGTCACAGTTTTATGAATCGAAAATGAAAGATACATACAATTAGCCACTGAGACTAGCTCAGTTGATTAGAACATTGTGCTAATGGCATCAAGGTTTCATGTTTGATCCCTGTATGGGACATTTACTTAAGAGCTGGACTTGATCCTTGTGGATCCCTTCCAACTCAGAATATTCTGTGTATGAAATTGGAAGGAATAATTGGGCTGCATTTGTAGCTACACAAGGAAAAATGACAAATCTCCCCTTCAGTTCAGCAGACCTTTGATTTCTTGAAAGAGTTAAGCTTTCCTAACGGTCAAATGCATTGCCAATAGCTGAAGAAAAGAGGAATGGACTTCTCTGAGTCACTGAGGTTGTTTAATAACCAGTCTGAGTATTTTTGGCTTAATGAGGGTAGGGTTTCTAAACATTAAATATACAAAAAGGAAAGGTTTGCATCATTTGTTTCTTACTCAAATATGTTTAGCCGAGACCCTTCATGGGCATCTTCCCAGACTTTGGTCGATCCACCATTCAGACTAGTTCCTCGAATCAAAACCGTCACAAAGCCAGCCACCATAACAATCATTTGAAATGCATCTGTCCAGACAACAGCTTTTAATCCTCCCTAAAACAAAGAGAAAATGTATGACCCCAATCTTCTTTCCTGTTGCTCAAGTACTAAAAAATGTAGAAAGACTCCTTATTTTGACAGCTCATAAGCTGTATGTACAGCACCTAGCAAATCAGGATTCTGCATTCTTCCACAAAATGTGTATTTTTGCAGGTCAGAAAATTTCACAGCCTAAATAGTTTGTCCGTGGGCATGGGAGAGAATATTTGACTTTCAGTTATATGCTTTTTTTCTGCCTCCTTTATACGCATTTGAAGAACATATCATGGTGTGGAACAAAAGCTTTGGCCTGTTCCTACATCCCATAGGACTCTGTACGTTCTCAGAGCCCAGTGGTCCACAATTAGCCTAACACAGAAAAATAGCACTGGAAAGTTTGCCATTCAGCTTTCTTCCATAGCTACTTTCATATTTGATCAAATCAGTACTAGAGCACATAATAAGTGTATTCAACAAGAGGGGAGTGATATATTGAAAAAAATATTTAGTGGCAATGAGAATGGCAATTAGTTTGTGTCCTGAGCCCTAGGGCTCTGCTGCTTCACTGCAAAGATCTATACAGTATATCTATTTTGGAATTTGGAGCCTCATGTTGCTTCCGCTCAAAAGTAAAGTTCTCTGACTTTTTGATTGTCCTTTCTAGGTTTTAGCGCTTTGTTCTTGAGCACAATTTTCGTTACAGTGTTTTTCAGCCTATAATTTGTAAAAGGTAAGAATCATCTTCTCAAAAGATGACGGGGAAGCTTATTGCCTCCTTATCTGGACTCTGTCTCAAGATGCCTAGTTTAAACCTTGAGACATACAGCAGAGGATTAGAGAGGGTTTTTTTTCCTCCAAGTAGATTTCCTTATAACACAGAGTGTAGAAAAAATTTATCTCTATGTTCTCTGCAGGAGCCATCCTTCTCTCATATTCTGTCATGTTTAAAGGATGGTCGAATTAACAGTCTGTGTTCCACCTGTTCAGTAATGCCTGTTACATACCAGAGTGCAATAGAAAGTGCAGACAATTCCTGTTGCAGCTACAGAGCCCCAGAGATCAAAGCCAGTGACTGCAAAACCAATGAAAACAAAATTGTTAGCGAAATGAAGGTAAGTCATCTGTAAGGTAGAAGAAGAGCTATAATCCTTTAGCTTTAGAAGGATAGGAGTAATTATTTTGTACAACTTCTGGATGCTGTTTTGCATTGTTGTTTTCTTTCAAATTGAAATTAGCTAACTTGCAAGCAAAAGTAACACAGAGAATACTTGCATAAAGCAGAAATGCCATTCTGATGGGACACAGCTTTACAAGCAATGCTTCACTTCTGTTCTTAGTCCAGAACTTTCTCTTGATAAACCAATTTCTTCAGAGATTCCCAAAAATCCTAAGACAAAAAAACCCCAACCCCTAAATAAATTCCATTACCTGCATCTAAGAACGATTTAATGCTAAAATGTGCTGCATTAAAACAAATTTCTGTGTTCATTTTGCTTCGTAAATTTCTTTGCACAAGGTGCACAAATTTTGGTTTGGTTGATACTGAAATCTCACCCACCAGTCATAGTCTGTGAGGGCAAAATTATTTGTAAACGTTTTCTTATTAGCAAAGTTAGTATGGTGTAATAATGAATGAGAACTTTCACATGGAATTCTGCTGCATGCCAGAGGAAGGAAAATTGGTGCTATGTGAGTGGTGGGATCGAACAAACTGAATGCAACTCAGACAATAAAGAATGAAAAGAGCCTCACAATCTCTTCCCAGTCAGTTTTGGTAAAATCAGGATTTGGGCCAGGATGATTGCTTGTGCCCTATGGCAGTAAAATTACAAATCCCCTCTATGGTGATGGTTGCTCTATGCCTAGTTTGCAAATACTAATTGAAGAAGTCTGGGGACAGGCAGCAGAACAGCATTCATCTCTGGCTATGGGGACAAGAGTTATGCCCATGGAAACCTGAATACAAGAGACAGGGATGGGGGGAATCAAAGTACAGAGTATGGTCTTGGATCATCAGCTTGTACTGTGACCTTTGTCAGGATGTTAGGAAATTGTTTGCTTCAAATCTCTTCAGGTGGTACTGAGGGGAAAGGAGAGCAGAAGAGCAACCATGAGGCTCCTGCTAATGTTTGGGTGTGAGAGGGACCTGGGGAGTCAGAAATGCAGAGCTACAACATCAAGGCAAAAACCTTCTTATAGAACCTTTGAGGAGGGTTGGGTTTTTGTCTTTATCTATTTTCGTTACTTCATTTACTCAAGCAATCCTTGTGGTGTTGTTATTTGGGGTAGCAGTGTAGTGCAGCATAGAACTCACCTTGGTTGAGTGCCAGCGATGGCGCATAGACCACTATTCCTGTGTAAAGGATCTGAAGGAGAAAAAGTTCATTAAAAATTATGTATTTGAATGCTCAGTGATAAAGCTTCTATTTAGAGTAGGGCTCTGAGCAAAATACCAGATCTAGGGGTTTCTTTAGATCATATTGTATATGGCTTTCTGTTTCAGCCCTTAAAAATTAAAATCTTGGGTTTAATTCCTTTCTGAGGGAAGGACCGTTATCTGTCTTTGTATTACTTATTTCTCCATTGCTATGACAAATAGATGACAAAATATCCTCATGAAATAGAAAGAGGGTATTTCCAGAAAACACAAATACTGATATAGAAATAAAGTTGCATTGATCTTAGAAATTAAATTTTCATTTTTCCATTCAATCCCTTTCAAAGTAATTGACTCAATACCCTTTACATGTAAGATCTAAGAGAACTGATGGAGAAACAAAGCATCAAAGTCAGTAAGTATTCAGATCTATTGCCAAAGGTTTGGGAGTTATTAAAATGGAAGAAATGTCTCCTAATCTCCCATCAAATCCCATCTTTTCATTAAATACACAACTAATGTAACCTTTCAAGATGGTCACAGCAGTGACCATCACGAGACCGCAGCTACCTGGGCATCTGCCCAGGATACCTTGTGCAACAGTTTTCAAATAGGATAGTTCACCTCTGTGTCATAAATGGGTAACTAAATGTACCCAGTAAAGCTTGACCAGCGTCTCAAGGAAAACAGAATCCACTTGTCTGGGAAGAGAAAGGCTTCAAGTGAACATGAGACCAAGAGTATGCTGTGAGAGTACAGCACAACATCCGAGTGTTAAAGGCAACTAAAAAGGCATTCTTAATACTAAACAGGAAAAGTTAGGGAATTTAGACAGTTAAAAATGTAATCATACTTTCTTTTTAGCATTCATAGTTCAAGTGAAAAAACTAAGAAAAAAGAGTGCTCATTAAAACATCTCATTATAAAAAAATGTGCCGTGTGAGACTAGTCTGTGAAAATCAATGTTGAGTGAAATTAGCACACAAAAAAAGAGTCAATGTTTTCTTACCGTCTGCAGGATGTAGATCAATGTTGCAGCAAAACGGACAATCTTGTTAAATCTTAATTCCAAATACTAGGAAAAAGCGTAATTTCAGTAAAGTGCACATGTAGCATCTGTGACACGGATATTACCCTTCTGTTTGCCCTAAGCAACACCTTGCTGTGTAAGTAAACTTACTGTCAGCTGGCACTGCTGTTAGGAGTAGTAATGAGGACTGCAGGATTGTCATTACACATAACGATAATTACATTTGAGAAATCTCCTCATCAAGACCATGTACTTGAAGTTCTATATTGGGTTGCAGTAATCAATACCTGCTTTGTACCAGGAATAACTGGAAGATCCCAAGAACTACAAATAAATTTAGATTTCAAATGAAAGTATATTCCAACTATATGAGAAAACTTGAGTTCATCTCTAGTAGAAATAGCATTGACTCCAGTAGTGACAGAAGTGGAGGTAGGGCAAATGGTGAAGCAGCAACATGGAGTTTCCTAGTGCATGAGCTAAGCTGGCTATCCCACTTGTTCTGTCTCAGCCTAAAGCCAAATCTGCACATCACCAATATGGAGAGGCAAGATGGGGGATCTTATGGACTTCCAGGTTCAAGGATGTAGAGAGGTGTTGCCACCTTCAAAAGAACTGCAGAGACCCATAAGCCCAGATATAAAGGCTGAATCACCACCTGCGGTCTCTGTAGAGTCTCTCTGCCCTGCAGCAGCCTTCATGCAAGGAGGCTCTTCTTGGGCCATAGTCCCATGTGCTCTTCAGCAGACACCAGGCATGGGCTGTAAAAGTTTTCTCTCTTTTGCAAGTCTCTAGGCTGTGCACTTTGTACTGCCAAAGCATCTTCTTTCTTGAATTTGCTCATGCTGATCTTCTGTTTCTTGCATAATAAACCTCACAGTCTGACATATAAATCCAAAGCTAATTTATGTAACTTGACCTATTTCTAAAATAATTCATGACACCAACAGTCATCTTTTTCTTTTGCTTGAAGGGTCTCTCTGTCTACAATGACACCTTTGGTTTTGCAGACGACAAAAGTAATTAATGCTCTGATCTTGGATCAAAACCAACTAGAAAATGCAACTTCTTCCAGCAATGGTCAATTTTACTCTTCACTGACCTGAAAATATTTCAAATACCCAGGCAGATCTGTTTGACCAAAGCCCTTCCTTGGGTTTGGGCTCAGCAAACACGAGAAGCCTTTCTGTTACCAGAAAGTTCCTTGTGAACTAACCCTTTTTTGTCATCCAGTTCTTGCTTAGTTGAAACTGCCCACAGAGAGGAGTAACCAAATGTGCAGGAGTTGACTGAAGTAAGAGGCCATCCCAAATGTAGCTGTCCTGTGGATAAGTAGGTTATAAGAGCTGCTACTGAACTGTATTATGAAGAAAAGAATGTGTTCCAGGGAAAATGCCAGGAAAAAACTCTCCAAAATTCAGAAGTCATTAATTTCATTTCCTAGAGAATGCTTGAATTCGTTCTCTAGCCCTGACTTTTTAATTTTCTTCTTTCTTTTTTATTTTTGGAATCGTCCTGCCACCTTCTTTCTCTTCCTCCCACCTCAGCTATTTAGATATGGTAACTTGGCCAAAATTACTATATCTAGACTAAGTTTGGATTGGATAGTATTGAATGTTGTTCTTAAAGTCTGTTTCTCTAAACCAGAGCGGAATACTTAAAAGACCAGAATCATCTGGATATGCTTAAATATTTTCCAGCTTAATTTCGTGCTGGTGTGTAAACCCATATCCTGTCTGTGCTATATGTACATAACAGGAGCTCTAACCCGTAGACTGTGATTTCAATTTATGCAATATAATTAACTAGTTTGAACAACGCAAATGATTTCTAAAAATAAATCATGTATCAATGTATTTGTTCTGTAAAACACTGCAGAAAGCTTTCTGTCAAAGATTTTTCTCTAAAAATTATATGCATGATACTTAGTTATGCTAGAATAGTGCCTTTATCTTATGATTTTTACTTACCTCATAAGTGCTTGTGATGCCAGATCTATAAAACACAGGTAGAAAAAGTTCAGCAGTAAAAATTATGACAAGTGTATACGAAAGAAAGAAGAGCACAAAGGATGCCCCATAGCGATAAACTTCAGAGGGTGTCCCCAGGACAGTCACTGCTGACATGAAGCTTGATGTAAGAGAAAAAGCTATGGGTCCACATGTCATCTGCTTACCACCCACCAAAAATTCCTTTGAAGTTTTCTTTTTCCTCTCCTTAACTGCAAAAAAGACTCCAATGCTGGCAGAGACTAAAAATAATGCTCCAAAAACAACATAGTCCCAAGTCACGAATTTTTTGACTTCTGGAGCTACAAAGTTTGGCATTGCACCAATCGTACAATTCTCTGATGGAAGATTCTGGTTTACTATGTCTGGTGCTCTGACCAGATTAACTGTTGACAGCAAAGCTGAAGATTATCTGTAGCTCAGCAATGACAAACAATAAACCGAAAGACTGTTCAGCCAGAATACTTTTTCTAATCCAGTTCACTTCTAAGGAGTTAAAGAAAAGATAGCAAAGGATGAGTTAAGGAGGAACGCACTTAGACCCTAGTACTATGGGTGTTTCTGCCAGGCAAGCTGAAGCAAGGGACTTAGCTATGAAACCTGTAGTACAATCCCTTTTTATTGGTGATGTATAAATTTAAGGTTAAACATTAGCCTGGCACATTGACTTGATCCAACTCTTTTCTAACATCTCAGCATTTTTAAACAATAAAATGAGAGCAATATAGAAAAAAATAAAGGAGAGAGAAATGAAGGAAAGCTCAGTGTACAAACCTGTCATCTCACTAGTGCGTTTATTTTCAGAGGAGCAATTTCCTCATATGGCTAAAAACTGATCTTGAATGTCAGCAATAGGCTTTACAGTTTTCCTCTGACATTCTAAGTGTGCTCCTTGGTAGAATCTCTGGAAGTTAAGGCAGCCATAAGAAACTGAAGGGTTTAATGGTTAAAACTAACCATAGTGCTTCCCCCCAACCTGCTGTAGCCCAACCTTGCTGTGTTTGGAAACCCAGTGGACCTCCAGATGAGCAGAAGTGTGGTTTGTGCTGCACTGTCTGAGGATGAATTTCAGTTAGAAACTAATTCTTAAATGACTACTAAAGACAATATGACTTTTATGGGTTCATGTGAGGAGTGGCTTATTTTATTTATCCATATACAACTTGGTTGGATTTACAGGAAAAGAGAATCATAGAAAAGCAGATTGGACAGCAACATTTATCTTAACTATGTCTTTGGCATAATTTTTAAAATTCAATTATTAGGTTTTCCTGTTTTGTTTTTGTTTTAAATAATTGGATATTCATTTTATCTTCATCAAAGCCATAAAAGTACATTTTGTGAAGAAGTAGGAAATGACTTGTCATCCTGAAGGATTAACTTCTACATAGAGGTAGTTGTGTGTAGTCACAACCCTGAAGGAAGGGTGGAGGGTATATTGTGAAGAAAATCAAAAAAGAAATGAAGTAACCTGGGAGAGCTTTTAATAACAGAAGTCCTTTTCTTCAGCCTTGTCTTGGTTGGGATGGATCCCCATATCTCCTTCTTGAGTCATCAGTAAATAGAGGTAGTTTTGCTGTGTCAGTAGCAACTTTGTGTGTGTCCAGACCCAAAGTCTTGCCTGTTCCCATCCACTGCTTAGGAGAAAGGGAATTGACTGCTTCTGTCCATGTGTGCAGTAGAGATTGTGCAATTTTATAGTTGATTTTGGTGAGACTGAGTGTAAAAGGGGGAATTGAAAGTCCTCTTTCTATTGCCAAATGTGAACTGAAAAAGTCAAACAAACAAAAACCCAAACCAATATGCAAAGATACTTCTTTAAAGGTACTGCTTCATCTATAGATAAAACAGTCAACGTAAGTCAAAAATACGAAGTGCAGGTTTGGATATATGACCCAGCCCTCTATGAAAGCCAGGATATGGATATGGCAGTTGCCACAGCACTGCGTTATGTCCTGTAACCTGTGGGTGGTGAGATGGAGGGACCAGATGAGACAGCAATGAACTGCTTTCCATTATGTGGCTCAAAGTGAGTCAGTACAGATAGCATTCTGAGAGTTTTCATACAACTGTATCCAAGTATACATCCATCACTAGTTAATATTTCTCTTTTGTACAGACCAAATGCCTGAAGATGTTATTCTCTCAAAAAGGAGCCAGGCCTTCCTCTGCTTTTTGGGGTTTTTTTTGCCTTTTTCCCCCCTTTTCCTCTTCTCTTCTTATAAGTGTGGATATGGATATGGATAATTTCTGCATGTGTTATTTAATACCTACAAGGTCTTATTAATAAATGTCTCTGGCAATGGTAAAAGCGATGCCATTACAACAGGGAGGTTCTGGGGTCAACCATCAACCCAGTCTAGCAGGAAGCTAATTTAATGGTGTTTGTATGCAGCTTGTAGGACTGACCAGGAAAACCATAGATGATCTTGATCCAGAGCTTGATCCCTGGGACATCAAGTAAATTCACAAAAAGATGCAAAACCCTCAAACTTGAGGGTATTTCTTCTTAAATTTGAGCTGCTGAACTGCATTATGTAAATACGACAGCATCAATCTTACACTGTTTAGAGGGTGGAGAACAGTTTATAAAGCCTGGGATAAAAAACGAAAATATAAAGCAGATGAAAAAATAATCATCTGGGTCAGAAGGTTTCTCTGCCATTCATGTTACCAAAGAAACTGTAAGTGGAAGATCCCTGTAATATCCATTCTAGGAAAATAAGTGTCATGTAAAAAATTCCTATTGGCATAAATACAAGCATGCAACAATTTTTTAGAATTATGAACGTTTTTTCTAGCAGAAAAGTGGGGATTTTTTGAATGATAGTATTTTACACAAAGTAGAAAAAAACTAATGGAATCAAAAAATTGAAAATCAAGCTAGAAATGGAAACAAAAAATTGAAAATCAAGCTAGAAATGTAAATTTGTGTATTTATCATGCCATAGACTTTTGACACATTTTCATCATCACATCATGGGGTTGTTCAGAATAACTGCTTTGGCTAAAACTCACATAGAAAAGAATAATATAACTTAGAAATACAATTTCTGAAGTAGAAATATTTTAAAATAGTATGGAAACACTTGTTATTCTGTCATGATGTTATTCTACATGTGGGAATAATTGGTATTTTTATTTCCCTGAAATAATAAGAATATTTTTTAAATTTATTGATGCAAACTCTTGTGAAACTAATTTTTAGCCAGGGTAATCCAAGGAAGAAGCTTCACTTTTTGAAGATTCAATGGCTCTTTCAATATCTGATCAAGAATCTAACAAGAAATTCCAACTTGAGTGTTTCACTTTTCCACTCCAGGCTGTCTGCATCTGAGGTTCTATTTCAGACCTCATTTGAACATCTGAAAAAAGTGCTTGAGGATAGCAAAGGTAAGGGTGTGACTAATGAGCTGCAGCCTGACTTCCTGCAGTCAGGCAGGAAAATTTGCAAGGAATTATCCTGTCCATGAACTGCTGGTATCTTTTTGCCCCTGATTATGGAGAACATAAGAACAGCCCTTTAAGGGAGAGAGGAGACATAGCTTGACTGAATGCATATATATCATTGCATCTTTCAGTCTGAGATTAGGAAAAAGTCAAACCTTAATTCAGCGTTATATTAGCTTGAGAGTTCTCTTCTAGTACTTGCAAGATGCACCTGCCTTATCCTGATATCCAAAAAAGTGATGCTGTATGTGCCACACCTTGCATATTTACAAGCAGTTCCCTAGGAGGAAGCTGAAGACACCTCTGCCTGCTGCTCTCACCACCACAGCTATGTTGTCCACTCTTTTTTTCTTTTTCTTCTTTTTTTCCTTGTGATGAGAGCTTTCCGTTTGGAGTAAATGCCAGTTTGAGATGATAGAAGTCATCCCTTTCTGAGACCAGACTAGAATCATGTAGTCTGATGCTCGATGATCAGATCATGAACATTTTTCCTGGCTTCAGCTGAGTTAATCTGCTGAATACCCTTTGTCAAGCGTGACAGATCCAGGACCTGACCCATGATCCAACACTGACTGATCACTAGTACTAGAGAAGAGGAAAATGAGTTTTGAATTCTGAAATTACTTAAAACTTTTGCATCTTCTGCACTTATTTTGATGCTAAAGTCCAGTATTTGAGTCAGATTTGTCCACTGTTATAAACATAGGCATCATTCTGTAACATAATATCAAGTCACATGTAAAATTTGATATCCATTTGTTGATATCCATTTGTTGGTGCTTCTCTAAATGCTTAGATCTATACATAGAAAATACAAGAACCAAGATTTAACTTACAAAATTAAGATCTCCTCACAGGTTGTATACTTTGCATAGTATCCATAAAGACCAGCAGCCTCTAAATATTATTATAAAAAATAAATATTACATATATTTGTCTAAGGAAATAATTTCTAACACCTAGTTCAGAAAGTTTCTCTATTTAGTATATTGCTTTCCACTAAAAATCATTTAAAGTGCAACTGTCAGGTAAATAAATACCTGTGCAGTACTGAAGTATATATTTTTTTCTTCTACTAATGCAGATAATAGAATAAATTCTGTGAATAATTTGTTTTGCTATATAATAACTGTTTTGCTGTACCCTAATACATGACTGAATTATTTTCTCATTCCTTTTCAATACTTTTCAATATCAAGCTGTGAAAAATTCATAGAAACAGTCACTGGAGGATTTAAGTCACATTTGATTGGATAGGTGAGAAAGAAATAACTAGTTTATTGAGGAGAAGTAAATTTCTGGAGAAAAAAAATGCACTGAAAACTGTGTCTTCCAGACATCCTGTTAAACTTAGGGGTTATTATCTTTTCTTGACAGTGGACTTTGGCTTTTCTTAAAAGGCTCTTCTTTAATGATTACTGTTTCCTCAGAAAGTCATGCTCATTTATGTATAAAAAGATCATTATAGTCCAGTAGTATGAGGAACTGGAGGTATTGCTTAGAGTTTCAAAATAGATCATTCTCTGGGGACACAGAATCCTCCCCATAGGATTGTTCTTAGCTGGAAGTGCCAGGTCAAGTCAGGGCACCCAGTGGCAACTGTAGCCAGTGGTCAAGATCCATCCAGTCCTTCTGCTTCCCTCTATTTTCATTGTAGGATGCAAAGTTTGTGGAGTCATTTGCAAACACAATTGTTCACTTAGAGAGCATTTTTCAGGAGAAAAATGCATGGTTTACACTGAGAATTGGATTTTCTTCTACGAAGACAGCCAGAAAGTTGCATGGGAAGAAACACTTAATCTGAAACACTGGATTTTGAATAGTCATATTATCAAGAAAAAAAACCCAGCTTGAAATGATATGTCAGTTATCATTTACCCCTCCAAAACTATACTGCAGTGGATGAGGGTCCCTCTCTATTATTCAGCTGCAGTTTCCGAAGGCCCCGAGCCATCCTCACATCTTCCCAGCTGCCTCTCTCCTGGGCCCCTCCACAGGTCCATGCCAGCCACCCAGCATGTGGGGCTGGCTCCAGTCCTTCAGTTCCCTTGAATTTTACTGTGTGGCTTTGTCAAGGTGGACAT
>VXAD01006259.1:73121-83746 GCA_013399195.1 Dicrurus megarhynchus | reverse complement strand
GAGGGGCGGGGGGGGCGAGGGGCGGGACCTGCGCGCCCCTCACGCGTGACCCATTCACACAAACAACGCGAGGCCGCGCCCTGATAGGCGGAGGCGGATGTCAATCAGACGGGATTCACGAGGGGGTGGAGGGCGCGGCCGGCCGTGTCTGCGCTCTGATAGGCTGAGGGGCGTGTCTGTCAGGGAGCCGTTAACGGAGCGGGGCGTGGCTGTTGAGTGAACGGCGGTCATGTTGGTCACCGTGGTAACCGAGGGCGGGCGTATGGCTACTTCCTGCACGCACCGTGCTGATAGGTCAAAAGTACTGTCAATCAACGCGGCCGGCAGCGGAGGCGGGAGCAAGATCATAATTGTTTTCTGATAGGTCAGCTCAGCTGTCAATCGGGCTCAAAGCCCAGCGAGCGCCTCTCCTATTGGCTGTCGCTGCTCCTCGGCGGCCGCTGCCGGGCGGCCGGCGGAAGCGGAAGTGGCCGGCGCAGCCGCGGCGGGAGGGATGAATCCGCCTCCGGGGCAGCGGCGGCTCCCGGGTCTGCCGGTGTTGCTGTTGTTGCCGTTGCTGCTGCTGCCCTTCCTGATCCTGGAAGCTGCAGGTGTTTGGGGCGGCGGCGTCGCTGAGCGGGGACCGGGTGGCGTCATGGCGGGGAGCGGGGCGGCGACAGCCTCCGGGGCAGCGTGGCCGGAGAATGGGACCAGCGGCCTGGGCCACGGGCAACTGCCCGGTGCCCGCTGAGAGACCCCCTGCGCCCCCAGGGAACCCTCTGAGCGCTTCCCGGGGCCTCTATGCTCGGAGGGTCGGTGCGGCCGGGTGGGACCGGGATTTCGTGTCCCGCTATCCCGATCCCCCGGTGCGACCGGGCCTTCCGTGCGATTCGGGAGCCAATTCCCGCCGGGGGGGGGCGAGCGCGTGCCGGAGGCACCCTCGGATCGATGTCCCTGAGGTGGGAACGGTTCTGGAACTAGGAGTCGAGCTGGAAGGGGCGCAGGGATGGGGCTGTGCTGGATCCCGACAGCCCAGGGCACGGGGTTATCCCAAAAACGAACCAGAGGGCGTATTCCAAGGAAAACAGCGGGAGAACCGTGGGGAATATGCCTAAGTGGAGGATCCCCGGGGAGGCAAAGGGCAGTAGGGTGTTTGGTGGGTGAAGCAGAGGGGAGCAGGGCCTGAACCTCTCCGTCTGCGCTTCCCAGGCGCCAAGGATCCCATCATCCCGCTCCAGGAGGGCCACGCGTCCCACCACAGGGAATCCCAGCGCTTCTGCTACACCAACACGCGCGTGCCGCGATGGCACGACATCTGGACGAGGACACAGGTGAGAGGAGGAGGAGGGGGAGGAGGAGGAGGAGGCAGCAGACTCTCCCTGCTCCAGCCCCTCCGTCCCATTCCCCCCTCGCTTCCCGACAGATCCGCGTCACCAGCAGCCGGATGATCCGCGTCACCCAGGTGGACAGCGAGGAGGAGCTGGAGAAGTTCAGCGTGTGGAACGTGCTCTTCTCCTTCCTGCGGGGGAAGCTCAACGACACCAGCATCGACGTGGATCTCTACAGCAACAAAACCTGCCTCAAGGTCGAGCTGCTGGAGCCCGGCACCATCTACTCCGTTGTCCTCTTCCGACGTACGTCCCCTCCCTGGTGGGGGAAAGGGGGCCTAGGGCTGCCCAGGGGATAACAGGACGTGGCAGCTCACGATCCAAGGACCAGCAAGGCTGTTCCTTCCTCAGGAAGGGCGTTAGGTCTGCAGAAGGAAACGTGGGGGAATTTGGGGCACTTGGAGGTTCACCTGGGCACTGCCCCATCCCTGTCCTTGTGACCCTGTGGCAGGTGGGAGCTTCCCACCGCGCCCCTCTCCACTGGGATTCACTCTCTTCCCAGGCTTTGATCCTAAGCTGTTCCTTGTTTTCTTCCTGGGCCTGCTGTTGTTCTTCTGTGGGGACACGCTGAGCAGGTGAGTGCCCTCCTTTCCCCGGGGGCTGGGGCAGGTGGGCAGCGCCCGGTGGCTCCCGGGTGAGGGTGTCTGTGTGCACAGGTGCCCATAAAACACGTGGTGTGATCGTTTTAGGAGCCAAATCTTCTACTACTCAGCTGGGATCAGCATCGGTTTGTTGGCCTCACTGCTCGTCCTCGTCTACATGATGTCCAAGGTCATGCCCAAGGTAGGTGTCACCTCTTGGAGGGGGGTGGTCAGCAGCTTCGTAGCCCTTTCCATACTGGTGTAGTACTGGGATGGGCTGGGCTTGGCACAGAGCAGCTCAGCACCTGGGGGAGGTACCCACGGCTGCCCCACTGCCTGCCTGCAACCCCCCCCTCGTCCTCCCCCAGAAAAGTCCTGTGTACTTCCTGCTGGTCGGAGGCTGGTCCTTTTCCCTGTACCTGCTCCAGCTGATCTTCAAGAACCTGCGGGAGATCTGCAAGTCCTACTGGCAGTACCTGTTAGGTAGGAGAGAGCTCTGGCACTCACCAGGTCACCCCTTGAACATCTCCTAACGGAGCTGGGGAGCGACGCTGAGGCTCCCTGTCCCTGCCGGTGCTCCAAGGGGGTGGTGTCGAGTTCACCCTCACCCTCATCCTCATGGAGCCCCCAATTTCTGCCCCCATCCCTGGGCTGTCCCACAGGTTACCTGCTGTTCGTGGGCTTGCTGAGCTTCGCCGTGTGCTACAGGTACGGCCCCCTGGAGAACGAGCGCAGCATCAACCTCCTCTCCTGGGCCCTGCAGCTGCTGGGGCTGCTGATGATGTACTCGGGCATCCAGATCCATCCCATCGCCCTGGGCCTGGTGCTCGTCGCCGTCTGCACCAAGAACCTGGATTACCCCTTGCAATGGGCCTTCGCTGCCTACCGGTGAGGCCTGTGGAATTCCAGCTGCTCACAGCTCCCAGCTGGGTCAGGATGAGCTGCTGGGTGGAGCCTGTGTCACGGAACAGGGGTGTTTTCACTGCGGTGTGGGAGTGGGGTGGGTAACCGGGCCCTTTTTCCCCTGGGACTGGTGCAGGAGAGGGAGCAAGGAGCAGAGGCTGGAGGGGCATGTTCCACTTTCCCCACTGCCAGCTGCCCCGGGAGCTTGGTCTGCCCCAGGGATTTGTGTCCCAGGAGCTGGTTCTGCCCCAGGGTTCCTGCCCCAGGAGTTGGTCCTGCACCAGATTTCCTGCCCTGCGAGGCGGTCCTGACTCAGGAGCTGGTCCTGCCCCAGGGGTTCCTGCCCTGGAAGGTTCCTGCACCAGGGGTCCTGCCCTCGGAGCTGGTCCTGCCCCAAAATTCCTGCCCTGGAAGGTGGTCCTGCCTCAGGAGCTCTTCTTGCCCCAGAGTTCCTGCACCAGGGGTCCTGCCCTGGGAGCTGGTCCCACCCCGGAGGTCCCACCCCATCCAGGTGGGCAGTAACTGGTGTTTCCCCCCTCTGGCAGGAGGGTGCAGAGTTCCAAGCTGGGCCCGACCCCCCCTCGGCTGCTGACGGAGGAGGAATATCGGCTCCAGGGCGAGGTGGAGACCCGCAAGGCCCTGGCGGAGCTGCGGAGCTTCTGCCAGAGCCCCGAATTCTCTGCCTGGAGCACGGTGTCCCGCATCCAGTCTCCCAAAAGGTAACACCCCTGCCAGCGAGCTCGGAGTGGCCACCCTGTGTCCCTTTGAGCTGTCACCTCTGTCCTTAGAGACAGAGACACAGATCTGAGCCATGTGGGAGCGCAGAGTGCTGGGGGAAAGGCTGGATAACGCCCGGTCCTGGCACCAAAACGCTTCACCCACGTGTGCCAGGGCGTTTCCAGAGGCGCCCAACGTGCTGCTCCCTGGTTTCTCCCAGGTTTGCTGACTTTGTGGGTGGTGCTTCCCACGTCACCCCCAACGAGGTGTCTGTCCACGCGCGTGAGTTCGGCCTGGAAAGTCTCTTCATTGACGAGCAGCTCTTTGAGGAGGATGATGATGATGATGAGGACAGTGTCAATGACTCCTTTGCTGGGAATCACAGGAGTAATTCCCTGCCCCACAACCATCTGGATGTCCAGTGAGGTCAGCTGCCCTGGGGCCAAGGAGCAGAACCACTGCTGGGCTGCTCCAGGCATGGTGGGGATGGACCTTAGGGGGATATGGACCCGGTGGGGATGGACCTTAGGGGGATATGGACCCTGTGGGGATGGTCCTTGTGGGGATGCACCCCCTCTGACAGGGAGAAAAGGGCATCTGACCCCCTCCTTCTCCCCTGCAGCTCCTGCCTGAGGTGTGAACGCTGTTGTCAGCACAGCCCTGGGTGTTGGGGGGCAGTGGGACACATGGGAGCCCCCCCAGGCTGAGAGCTCACCTGGTCCTGGATGCAGACTGGCCCCACCCCAGCTTTTGTAGTGGGTGTTTGTGAGCTCCCATGGTGGGACCCCCCAGAGCAGGGACCCTCTCCCTGAGCCTGGGTGCTCACCTGGCTCCATCCCTCAGTGCCCCAGCTGTGGGCTGCACACAGGAGCCCCTTTCCCCTTGCTGGGCGCTGGGGTGGGGACAGACCTTCCCCTCCATCTCCTGTGCAGGTGCCCGAGGGTGACACACACGAGAGGAACTTTGGACGTGTCCTGGCTCCTCCTCCTCCTGTTACCGATACGTCAGAGGGCTCCAGCTGGTCGGGCCACACCTCTGCCTTGCCTTCAGTCCCGTGTGGATACCAAAAACTCCAGCGCCTCCTGGATGGAGCTGTGGAGCCTCGGGGTCTGCTGGCTGCCCCTGGATGTGGTGCTGGGGTAGAGGCCGTGCTCAGCCCTCTCTCCCCGTGCCAGAGCTGAGGATGAGTGTGGATGTGCTTCCTCCCTGCCCTTCTCCTGCTGTTACTCCTCTCCCCGCAGGTGCGGGCAGGGACTGAGGGTGACCTTGCCGCTGTTGAGTTCCCAGTGCTGGCTGGGGAACTCTGCCAAAGGACAAAGCTGGAGGGGACGCCCCAATCTATGCAACTTGCTAAGCAATAACACTGCCCTCACCTCCTTGCAGTGTCTCAGCTGCCCTGGGGACCCCCAGCCCAGCCCCTACCTCACCTGTGCCACTACTGGAGCTTCTGCCATCAGTTTGTCCCTGTCCCAGGTTTGCTCCCCGGCCCTCGCTGCGCTTTCCTCCCTGCTCAGGTGTGAGCAGCCTCTGTTACAGCATCCCCCCACCGTCAGCGTGGTGAATGACTGATTATATTTTTAATAAAGACGTATTTTTTAGGTC
Source organism: Dicrurus megarhynchus (assembly GCA_013399195.1). Lineage (NCBI taxonomy): Eukaryota > Metazoa > Chordata > Aves > Passeriformes > Dicruridae > Dicrurus > Dicrurus megarhynchus. The sequence goes on along the minus strand of VXAD01006259.1, from coordinate 78,576 downwards.
CCGAGCCTCATTTGTTCATCATGCTGTGACCCCAGGGCTCATCCACCTGCAGGAGGTTGTTCTGCTGGGGATGGTGCATGGGGACACAACAGCCCCTGGGTGCCACATTCCCTGTGGCAGGACCTACCGTGGCCTCAGGTTGGGCTGGGAGTAGGTGTCCTCCCTGGGGACCAGCATCCTCCTCCGAGCAGCCCTGGGCATTCCCGGTTCTCCAGCCCTGTACCTTGCCCCTGTTTCCCACATCCCAGGAGAGGAAGCTCCCTTTGTTTGCTCGGCTCCAGGATTTTCCCTGCTCGTTCCTGCTCTCGGCTGCCGGGTGGGGAAGGGACACAGCGGCTGAGCTGGGACTGCGGGCGGGAGCTGCAGCCGGCGGCACTCTTGGGGCTGAGCCCCACCGGCTGCTCCTTCGTGCCTCAGTTTGCCCAGCTGGGAGCTCTGGGGGAGGGCCCTGCGGCCCCCCCGCCCCTCCGTGGGCCGGACGGGGCCAGCACCGAGCGCTGGGCTGGGCTGAGCCCCGCCGGTTCCGGGGCAGCCCCAGCTGAAGCCACTCCAGCAGCTGCTGCTCTGCGACCGGGAGGTGAGTCGGGGATGGGAGGTGAGTTGGGGACCCCTCTGCTGCCCCTGAAGCGCCCGAGCCCCCAGCCCTCAGCTGGACCGGGGGTACCCTGTCCTCATAACCCTCATGCCAGGGCACCTGCACCCCGCGGGGCGTGGGGACCCGGTGTCATCGGGAACAGCGGGGCGAGCCCAGCGCTGCCTTGGAGCTGTGGGGGATTCCTGCTCTGGCTCCCACCCTGGGGTGCCAACCCAGCAGCACGGCGGGGCTCGGACCCCTGGAAGGCTCTGCCATCTCTAGAGGCTGCTGGAGTCACTTCCATCACCCCGTTTGCCCCAATCCTTCCCCACCTTCTCCTCGCTCGTGAACTTTCCCCGGGCACCGATAAGTGGGGCTGGGTTTACAGCCCTGCGCCCCAGCTGTAAAGTGGGGGTGAAGGTCACCCCGGGGAACGTGACCGTGCTGTCACACGCAGGTGAGGGATGGGGGACAGCGGGGGGAGGCAGCACACGGGCTCCCGGGGGTGACCCGGCTGTCGGGGGGTCTGGGCTCCCCTCCCCACCCCGGCTTCCCCCCGCCAGGAAGGAGGGAGGAAGTGGAGGCTGAATAAATCCCTGCCCCAAGAATAGGATCCAGGTGTCCGCATTTCCTGGCCCAGCCCCCGCTTCCCCCCAGCGTCCGGCTGCCCCCAGCCCCACCGCGGGGTCCCGGGATACCCCGGGAAGGTGCCCCCTGTGCCTCTGTGGGTGCGTGGCCGCCTTGTCCCCTGTCCCCAGGGTTGGGGGGAGCAGCCACGATCCCAGACACCGCCGAGGAGCCGGGGGGGTGTTTTGGGGAAGGGGCTGCGTGTCCGTGGCTGCAGCCCCCACCCCGTGCCGTGTCCCAGCTGCCCCGGAGCTGCCCGGCCATGGAAGGCACCACGCCGCTGCTGGACGCCGAGGCCGTCGGGGACCTGGTGCTGCTGGACCCGCTGACCGAGGAGTCGCTGGTCCAGACGCTGCAGGAGCGATTCCGCCGCCACGACATCTACGTGGGCAGGGGGACGGGGGACTGGGGGGCGCGACAGGGGCTGCTGGGGTGCGAGTGAGATATGGGGTCTGAGATGGGGATTGGTAGGGCTGCAGGGTGTGGGATGGGGAGTGGGATATGGGGTTTGAGATGGGGATGGGGAAGGCTGCAGGGTGTGGGATGGGGAGCGGGATATGGGGTTTGAGATGGGGATTGGGAGGGCTGCAGGGTGTGGGATGGAGAGTGGGATATGGGATGGGGAGCGGGATATGGGGTTTGAGATGGGGATTGGGAGGGCTGCAGAGTGTGGGATGGGGAATGGGATATGGGATGGGGAGCGGGATATGGGGATTGGGAAGGCTGCAGGGTGTGGGATGGGGAATGGGATATGGGATGGGGAGTGGGATATGGGGTTTGAGATGGGGATTGGGAAGGCTGCAGGTTGTGGGATGGGGAGCGGGATATGGGGTCTGGGATGAGAAGAGGGATGTGGGGTCTGAGATGGGGAATGGGAGGGCTGCAAGGTCTGGGATGGTGAGCCGGATATGGGGTCTGCATTGGGAGCAGGAGAACCTTGGGGTGCAGAGTGGGAACAGGGTGTGGGGCCTGGGATGTGAACTGGGAGGGCTGCAGGGTGGAGGATGAGGAGCAGGATATGGGGTCTGGGATGGGGAGAAGGATCTGGGAAGCAGGAGGGCTGCAGGGTCTGGGATGGGGAGCAGTATATGGGGTTCTGGGATGAGGAGTGGAAGGGCTGCGTGTTCTGGGACGAGGAGTGGGATCTGGGGTCTGGGATGAAGACAAGGATCTGGGGTGGGGATGGGGAGCACCAGCACTCAGGCTGTGTCCTCCTGGCCCCTCATCCCTGCTGTCCCACAGACGTACATTGGGAATGTGGTGATCTCGGTGAACCCGTACCAGTCCCTGCCCATCTACACCCCGGAGAAGGTGGAGGAGTATCACAACTGCAGCTTCTTCGCGGTGAAGCCCCACATGTGAGCACGGGGAGGCTGGCGGTGCCCTTGGTGCCCTGGATCCCACCAAGGGCAATCCCAAGGCATCGGGGTCCAAGGGAATCCGCTTGGGGCAGCGCCACAGCCACAACGGGGGGGCATCTTGGTGTTTCCTGAAGCCCCCAGATGGCTCCAGCCCCTTCCAACCCCTCTTGCCCCCAGCTATGCCATCGCTGACGATGCCTATCGCTCGCTGCGGGACCGGGACAGGGACCAGTGCATCCTCATCACCGGCGAGAGCGGCGCCGGCAAGACAGGTACAGCCAGGGGGCTGCGAGGGGGGCTGAGGGCGCTGCGAGGGGCACGGCCCCGGCACCCACGGCCCCACGCCGATGACCCCTGGCCCCTCGCTGGCAGAGGCCAGCAAGCTGGTGATGTCCTATGTGGCGGCCGTGAGCAGCAAAGGGGAGGAGGTGAACAAGGTGAAGGAGCAGCTCCTGCAGTCCAACCCTGTGCTGGAGGGTGAGTGCCCCACATCCTGAGCCCCACCTCCCGCATCTCGGCCCTGCCAGGGCTCGGCACCGTCCCCCTGGACCGCACCGTAACCCCCGTCCTGCCCCTGCAGCCTTTGGAAACGCCAAGACTGTCCGAAATGACAACTCCTCCCGATTCGTGAGTGACCTGGGGATGGGGGTTGGACCCTGCCGGGGCCATGTGGGCCCTGATGGGGCTGGGAGCACAGAGGGGATGGGGGTGTGGATGTGTGGGAGCTGCCACTCCCACCGGGACCCCCTTCCCTGACCCAGCCACCTCCCCCAGGGCAAGTACATGGACATTGAGTTCGACTTCAAAGGGGAGCCCCTGGGAGGGGTCATCAGCAACTGTGAGTACCCACCACCCACCCCGGGGGGTCCCACTCCACCACACCCCAGTGACACTGACCCCTCCTCACAGACCTGCTGGAGAAGTCCCGCATCGTCCGGCACGTGAAGGGCGAGAGGAACTTCCACATCTTCTACCAGCTCCTGGCTGGGGCTTCTCCGCAGCTGCTCCGTAGGTCCAGACCCCGCAGTGTGGGGGATTTGGGGGTGGAACAGGAGCTGGGGGGAGCCATGGCTGAGGTGTCACCTCCTCTCCCCTCAACCAGAGCAGCTGAAGCTCCGCCAGGACTGCAGGCACTATGGATACCTGAACCGGGAGAGCTCCGGCTTGCCCGGCATGGACGATGCAGCCAACTTCCACGCCATGCAGGTACCCACGGGAAGACGGGACCCCCCTCCCCCAAACATCCTGGAGCCCACCGCATCCCCTGAGCTGTTGTGTGCATCCCCAGGATGCCATGAGGGTCATCGGCTTCTCGCCCGCTGAGGTGACAGAGCTGCTGGAGGTGACGGCCGTGGTGCTCAAACTGGGCAACGTCCAGCTGAGCAGCAGCTTCCAGGCCAGCGGGATGGAGGCCTGCAGCATCACCGAGCCCCAGGGTAGGGATGGGGATAGGAATGGGAATGGGAGTGGCGGGCGTGGGGACCCCCTCAGCCCCTCCCTGTCCCTGGCATCGCCGTCTCCCCACACAGAGCTGCAGGAGATCTGCAAGCTCATCGGGCTGGACCCCGGCACGCTGGAGCGGGCGCTGTGCTCCCGCACGGTGAAGGCGCGGGATGAGACGGTGCTCACCACTCTCACCGTCCCCCAGGTGACCAGGACCACCCCCAGCCACAGGGCTGATGCCTGGCAGGCCCCCGTGAGCCGGCACCAGCCCCCCTCCCTTCTCCCCAGGGCTACTACGGCCGGGACGCGCTGGCCAAGAACATCTACAGCCGCCTCTTCGACTGGCTGGTGAATCGCATCAACACCAGCATCCAGGTGAACTCCAGGGGACCCTGGAGCCCCAGCAGGACCCTGGGCCCGCACCCCACGCAGGGCTCAACACCCCGTTATCTCCCCAGGTGAAGTCGGATGAGCAGAGGAAGGTGATGGGCGTCCTGGACATCTACGGCTTCGAGATCTTCCAGGTGAGTGAAGGACCCACCTGGGCCCATCCAGGGGTTGGGAACAGCAGGTGAGACACGGGGCAGGGCCGGGGGCTCGGGAAGCACCTGCCACACAAAACCCTTCTCCCGCAGGACAACGGCTTTGAGCAGTTCATCATCAACTACTGCAACGAGAAGCTGCAGCAGATCTTCATCCTGATGACGCTGAAGGAGGAACAGGAGGAATACGTCCGAGAGGTACCTCCAGCCCCTGCCAGAGCACGGCCCCAAGGAGCTCCGGCCCCCCCGGGATGGGGAAGTGCTGGAGACGGCTCCGCCGCACGTCCCTCCCTCGCCCTGCTCCCTGCCGGGAGCGGATTCAATGGCAGGAAGGGATTTGGGATCCTTGTCCCCGTGGCCGGACGTCCGGTTCCTGCCCCACATCAGCTGGAGGTGTCCATGGGACAGGGGCTGGGTTATCCGTTTGTCTGACCCACATCTGCTCTCAGGGCATCCAGTGGACCCCGGTGGAGTTTTTCGACAACAGCATCATCTGCAACCTGATTGAGAATGTGAGTTGCCCGCCCAGTGACGGGATCTTGGGGTTCCAGCTCCCCCCATAGCCCAAACTGGGATTCGCTGGGGCCGGTTTGGGGTGACACCATCCATCGTGGCACAGAGCACCAGCGGGATCCTGGCCATGCTGGACGAGGAGTGCCGGCGGCCCGGCGTGGTCAACGAGGACACCTTCCTCACCAAGCTCAACCAGCTCTTGGCCACGCACAAGCACTACGAGAGCAAGGAGACGCAGAACGCCCGGCGCATCACCGACGCCAGCCTGCCCCCGCGCTGCTTCCGCATCCACCACTACGCCGGCAAGGTCCGGCAGCGCCTGCTCCTCTTCCCAGTGCCCTGCTCCTCTTCCCAGTGCCACGCTCCTCTTCCCAGCGCCCTGCTCCTCTTCCCAG
>VXAD01006259.1:40861-62903 GCA_013399195.1 Dicrurus megarhynchus | reverse complement strand
CTCCCGTTTCTCCCGGAGCAGCTTCGGGACTCCCCGTCCGCCGCCGGCGCGGGGCCTCCTGCCTGCCCGGACCCCCCCTTCCCGCTGCCCCCCCGGCCTCCGATCCTCTCTCCCGCTCTTTTCCCTCCTGCCCCATCCCCTTCACAGGGATCCCCCACGCCGCAGGAATTGCCCGGGTGCTTTTTGGGCTGCTGAGCGTTTGCCTTCCAGAGCCTTCCCCGGCATCTTCATCCTCCTCCTCGCCCTCCGCAGCTGCCAGTGGTGTTTTCCCCCATCCCTCCGCATCCCGGGGGAAAACAGCCCGTCCTCTGCCCCGTTGGTTTTCTCCGGAGCTGGGGCAGGGGCAGCCCCAGCCCCCTCCAAACTCCCGCTCTTTGCTGCCTTCTGGGCTCGCTGTTCCCTGTCCCGGGGAGGGGAAGGCAGGGAATTAGGAATAAGGGAGTTAGGGGTAGAGCTCCTTGGGTAAGTTCGCGGAGTCCCAAGAGCTGCTGGGGCATCCGTGAGCAGGACAGGGGGACAGAGGCAGTGGGACAAGCTGGGAGGACACTGCGGGGAACGGCCGGTGCGGTGGGACAGGTGGGGTGGCAGCCGGGGAAGCCGCGGGCTCCATTAGAGCAGACAAGAAATCCCAGGGGAATCCACAAGGCTGGAATGCAGAGAATCCCACCTGGGAGCCTGAAGTCGCCTTGTGGGTACAGGTGGAATTCGAAGTGAAGGAATGAAGTGGCTGCGGCTGGAAGAGACCTAGAGGCCAATCCGACTGGCGTGTCCAGCCTGAGTGATATCTCTTTGGAGAGAAGCCTCATCCCCAGCTCGGGAAGAGGGGAGATGTCTGGAACAGGCTCCGGTTGGGTCTCAGAGCCAGCAGGATCTCTGTCCCTGCCCAAATAGCAGTGGGGACCTCTGAGAGTCAGTGTCTTTTTGTTTTGACTTTGCTCCTTTGCACATCCAGGCTTTTACTTCCCAAAAAAGTCGGTCTGTGAGGTGACAAGACAGGTTTAGTCCATCTCCAGCTGAGCAGCTGCTCCGTGGCTCATCAGAAGGGTGGAGAATGGGAGGTATGACCAGAATGGTGTGGCTTTGGTTGTTAAATGATAACATTTTTTTGCATTTCCCCTCTCTAGAGCCCTTTGCCCTGCCAGTTCCTGGCTGCCCAACACCTCCTGCTCCCGCCGCGGATGAAAGCGTGAAGGCCGAGCTGACCGGGAGAAGGGACTTTTAAGCAGCTGCTAAGATGGGCATGAGGATCAAGCTGCACAGCACCAACCACCCCAACAACCTGCTGAAGGAACTCAACAAGTGCCGGCTCTCCGAGACCATGTGCGACGTCACCATCCTGGTGGGCTCCCGCTCCTTCGCCGCGCACAAGGCCGTGCTGGCCTGCGCCGCCGGCTACTTCCAGAACCTCTTCCTCAACACGGGGCTGGACGCTGCCAGGACCTACGTGGTGGATTTCATCACGCCAGCCAACTTCGAGAAGATCCTGAGCTTTGTGTACACCTCGGAGCTCTTCACCGACCTCATCAACGTGGGCGTTATCTACGAGGTGGCGGAGCGGCTGGGCATGGAGGACCTGCTGCAGGCCTGTCACTCCACCTTCCCCGACCTGGAGAGCTCGGCCATCACCAAGCAGCCTGCCCTGTCCGTGGGGGAAGGCCGGGCCGGGCCTCTGAGCAGCACCTCCTCGGAGCAGAGCCACTCTCTGGGGGACATCCGGAGCGGCGCGGAGCACTTCGGCCCCGAGCGGAATTACCTCCTGCCCGGGGACGTGGCGGGCAGCTACAAAGAGGATGACAGGAACCCCGTGGGTGAGGCCAGCCAGGCTCTTCCCCTGATGCACCCACAGCAGCCCCCCAAGACAGAACAGGAGTCGGATCCGGGGCAGTTCGCTCCGGTCGCGGGTCTGGGGGCCCAGCCCGGTGGGAATGTTGTGGCACAGAGCACCGGCAGCTCCTGCCCTCAGTACAAGGCCCAGAGCAACGGTGACTACGGCAAGGGCGGTTTCTTCCCCACTGACCCCTCCCTGGATGTCTCCACGGGGAGCAACTCCTGCCCCAGCAACAGCGACCACTCCAAAGAGCAGGGATTCGAGCAGATGGACGAGCTCCAGCTGGAGGATTTGGGAGAGGCCGAGCTGCATTTTGAGGATGCTGGAGAAGAGCTGGTCCCGTCCGAGGAGGTGATTGAGCTGAGCGACGACAGCGAGGAGGAGCTGGCCTTCGAGAGCGACGGCCGGGACAGCAAGGCCATGCCCTGCCAGGTGTGCAAGAAGGTGCTGGAGCCCAACATCCAGCTGATCCGCCAGCACGCCAGGGACCACGTGGACCTGCTCACCGGCAACTGCAAAGTCTGCGAGACCCACTTCCAGGACCGCAACTCCAGGGTCACTCACGTGCTGTCCCACATCGGCATCTTCCTCTTCTCCTGCGACATGTGCGAGACCAAGTTCTTCACGCAGTGGCAGCTGACGCTGCACCGGCGGGACGGGGTCTTCGACAACAACGTCATCGTCCACCCCAGTGACCCCCTGCTGGGGAAGGCGGCCGCGTTCGGGGGAGGGCCCAGCCCCGAGCTGGCCTGCGCTGCCTGCGGGAAGCCCTTGGCCAAAGATTTCCACACGGTCCGGAACCACCTGCTGGAGCACGTGAACCTGAAGAGCCAGACATGCGGCGTGTGCGACCAGCGGCACCTGAGCCTCTGCAGCCTGCTGTGGCACACCCTGTCCCACCTGGGCATCTCCGTCTTCTCCTGCTCCGTGTGCGCCAGCAGCTTCGTGGACCGGCAGCTCCTGGAGAAGCACCTGGCCGTGCACCAGCAGCACGTGGAGGAGGCTCTTTTCCAGTGCCACTTCTGCAGCCAGAGCTTCAAGCTGGAAGCGGCCTACCGCTACCACGTCAGCCAGCACAAGTGCGGGGGCAGCCTGGACATCCGGGCGGGCTTCGGGGAGCGCCTGCAGCCGCAGGGGCTGCCCAAGAGGAAGCTGCCCGAGGAGTTCCTGAGCGAAGAGCTGGCGCTGCAGAGCCAGCCGGGGAACAGCAAGTACAGCTGCAAGGTGTGCGGCAAGAGGTTCGCCCACACCAGCGAGTTCAACTACCACCGGCGCATCCACACCGGGGAGAAGCCGTACCAGTGCAAGGTGTGCCACAAGTTCTTCCGCGGGCGCTCCACCATCAAGTGCCACCTGCGGACGCACTCGGGGGCCCTCATGTACCGCTGCACCGTGTGCGGCCACTACAGCTCCACGCTCAACCTCATGAGCAAGCACATAGGGGTGCACAAGGGCAGCCTCCCGCCGGACTTCACCATCGAACAGACTTTCATGTACATCATCCATTCCAAAGAGGCCGAGAAAAACACGGATAGCTGATGGGGCAGGGCGGGGCAGGGCCAGCAAGGAGGAGCGAGTGTTAGTGATGGAAGCTGTGGAGGAAAACAAAACAAAAAAAAACCCAGAAAAATGTCGTTTCGTTTTATTTAATGGTCAGGCATCATGGATGGAATTATTTTTTTCTTTTTTTTTTGGGGTTTAATTTTTTTTTTTTGGGGGGAGCCTTCCTAGGGCTTTTTAGAGTGGTGGCGTTGTACAAATTAACAGCACGTGAGGTACATCACTGTTTCAAGGAGTCTGTCGTGTTTACTTACCTCTAGTCCTGTTAGAGGCCATTGAGTTCTGTGCTTTTAGCATTTTTCACTAGTTTTTGAGTCTAGATTCTATTTTTTTTTTGAACCTTTTAGCCCACTTGACCAGGCTAACCCTGAGCTTGTCCACAAACTGATGCTGCTAAGATTTTCACACCTGACCTCAGTGGAGAGGGACGGAGCCAGAGCAGGTGCTGGACTCGAAGGAAAGGAACGAAAGAGAAAGAAAAAAGGAGAAAGAAAAAAAAAAAAAGACATTCTGGGCATTCCTGGTGTTCTGCTGCTACTGCCAGGAGACGGGCAAAGTGTGCTCTGGGATCGGCCGCGGCTGCTGCGTTGCTGGGGAGAGGAGCAGGAAGCACCTGAGTGTGTAAACAAGGAGGGATCCCAGCAGGGAACCAGGAGCAGGGGATTCGCAGGTTCCCAGGCCGTGTTTTCTCTGCCGTGGCTGGGACTCGCTCACGCCCTGAGACCCGCAGGAGGAGATGAAGGAGCCACACAACCTCCCTGCAGAGCCCGGGCGGAGGCGGCTGCGCGAGCACAGGGATCTCCCGTCGGACTGGAGAGGGAGGGGAAGCAGGTCCGTGCTCCCTGGGACTGGAGAGGGAGGGGAAGCAGGTCCGTGCTCCCTGAGAGATGATTTGTGGTGGCCATGGAGAGCCAGGAGTCTCCTGTGCCCCGGGGCAGATGAGTCGGGATGAAGCTGTTGCCTTAACTCCCTGGAAGGTACCTTGGAGGACCCTTCTCCTGCCAAAGGGATCCTCCCTCCCAGGCCGTGGATCCCCACATCCCAGACCTGTTCCGGTGGCAGACGTGTGTGGTTGGAGCGATGTGAGTTTGTTCATGGAGTGGGAGCCACAGCGATGGCTTGGCCTCTCTGGCCACGTGCCGGGCACTTCTGGGGGCTCTCCTGGGCGTGGAGGGCTCTCCTGGGCGTGGGGGGCTCTCCTGGGCATGGAGGGGCTCTCCTGGGCATTGGTGGCTCTCCCCCTCTGCATTTTGGGTGCCCCTTGCTGCAGGAGGCTCTGTGGGGCGTGGGGAGCTCTCCTGGACATGTGTCAGGCTCTCCTGGGCACAGGGAGCTCTCCCAGCCCCGTGTCACGTCCACCTCAGCGTGGGGGGCTCTCCTGGCCGTGTGCCGGGCACTCCTGGGGGTCTCTCCTGGCCACCCTGGCGAGGTCAGCTGGTGCCAACAGCGTTAACACTGGGAAGGGCATGGATCAGCTTCTCCCTGTGTCCTGCTGCTGTGGGGCAGAGGTGGGGAGGAACAGACATTTCCAAGCTGGGACTGCCCTCGGGTAACTCATTCTACCTCACAAACAGGAAGCGCTCGGGGCTCTCCAGCCTCGGTGGTCGTGGATCAGCTCCTGCGCTTCTGTCAAGTTTTGCTCTTACTAAACTAAACTAAACTAAACTAGTGATTTGCAAACCCTGGAAACTCACCCCGCTGCCCCCTCCCTGTGAAGGGACACCTGGGAAAGGGACACCCGGGAAGGGCCACCCAGGAAGGGCCATCCTGTGCTGGGGGCTGGACTCGGAGAGCTCAGAGCGCCCAGGGGTCTCTCCCCCGGCTCCGCCGTGGCCTTGGGCAAGTCACTTCACCTCTTTGCCTCAGTTTCCTCATCTGTAAAATGAGGGTGGTACCTCCCGTGGTACCGACCTACCTCCGGGAGCGGGGAGGGTGCCTGGAGCCTGGCTTTGGAGGAGGGGAAGCACCGGAGCCGAGGCCGGCTCTGGGCTGGCCTGGCTGCTGCAGCTCTGAGCTCCGGTCTCGTGGTGCTGGGACCGCTGCGGAGCTGCGTTGAGCTGCGTTAGGTTTCACAAGAGAAAGGGTAATTTTGGGAATGGCGTGGCGCTCTGGGAAGCGTGGGAGCCGACGGTGCTTCTCTGCCGGCTCCTCTGAGCTGCTCTCTGGGTTCCGGGGTTTCTGTCATGGAATCTTGGGATGGATGAGGCTGGAAGGGACCACGGTGGGGTCAGCCAGTCCCACCCCCTGCTCGTGCAGGGTCCCCTCGAGCATGGAACTCAGGGCTGTGCCCAGCTGGGGACAGGGATGGACACGACCTGCACTGCTCTGGAGGTGGCCGTGAAGGATGTGAGGGGCAGACAAGGCTGGGAGAGCCTTGAGACCCTCCTGGAATGTTCCAGAAGCCGTGGTGAGCTTCAGGGAGGGCCTGCAGCCCCGGATCTCACTAAGCTGTAAAGCAAAAAGCCTTTTGTGCACATAAACCAAAAAGAGAAGCTTTTACACCGAAACACCACGGGCACAGCCAGGCCTCGCTCCTGGCCCTGGGAGGGGAAAGCAGGGACCCCCCGCTTGCTGCCGGCTCTGATCCAGGGAATTTCTGTTTGCCTGGGCTAAAACGGATCATTCCCACATGGAACATCCCAAAATCAGCAGTGGAGGGGCTGCAGGGATGGGTCTGGACCTGCGGCTGCTCCTCCTGGGGGGTGATTCCCAGAGGGGTCAGAGACCTGAGTGCTCCCCCCAGGAGTGTCCTGGGTGTCCCTGAGCCTTCAGGGGTTGGCAGGGATGTCACCCCTGTCCCCGTGTCCGGCCAGCCCGGCTGGGAGCTCCAGTTCCGCGTTGGGAGAGCCAGAGCGGTCGCTCCATGCCGGATTTCGTTCCTTCTCCTCCACCACCATGGACAAACCTGGCTCCCTGCTGTCCCCACCGCCCTTGGTGACCGTGGGGACACCCACCTACCTCCCCTGGGGCAGCCTGAGGTGTTTGCAAAGTGCTTTGGGATCCTGGGGTAGGAGAGGGAGTTGCAGAGGGGAAATTCCGGCAGCGTCCGGGTCCCGGAGCCTCCGAGGGCCCTGCTCCGAGCCCGGGCTCGCTCCCGTCTCCAACACAAAATTCACTTCCCCCGTTCTCAACAGATCCAGGTCTCTCATCAGAGTAATTGAGCAGAAGAAGAAAGAACAAGAGTTGAATTTGCTGTCTAACCTTTTCGTTAAGTTAATCGTAGGTACTGACCTCCTGCTATTTAAGTGTTTACTATCTATTTGCTGTAAAGTTTTGTATATTTTGTAAACTTCCCCGCGCCCCCCCCCCCCAAATCGTAGATGTCTAAAATCGTTGTACATCGGGTTCTTTTCTACTCCATTGTTCAGCACAAAGTGTGGTTTTTATTTAGAATAATAAAACGGAAAACATTGACCTCTTGTACTGTTGCCTTTTTCAACCTGGAAATGAAACTCGAGATAATATGAATATATGGGAGGTAATATAAAAGTGGATTTTTATTGAAGGTCTTCAGAGGCAGCGATGGAAATGTCCACAAAAACCTACCCACAGGGGGTGGATACAGTTTTTATAGGTTTAGCAAATTAGCATGATGGATTAAAAAAGCACCAATTGGGAGGAGAAATGGTGGTGGAATTCCACCCCCCGCCCAGGTCAAGTCTGGATCTCCCCCCTCTCGGTACTGGCCGTACTTTGTCCATGAAATGTATCTCCAAGAGTTGTTCTCAACCTTGGTAGCCAGGAAGAACCAAGATAGCACAGGGGTCTTGTGCTCTCCGGGGCTTGGAGCTCTGGAATTTATTTTGTCTTTCTGCCTAGGGAAAAGCCATGGAAAATTCCTGGGAAAACTGGCCACTAATCCAATAGGCTGCAGAGCTGCAAATAGATGAAAAAGAATAAAAGAACGCAGAGACCGTGTAAAAGAAAAAAGGCAAAACCCGAAACGGCGAAATTGAGACAGTTAAAAATTAAGTTTATTAGGTGAAATACCAAATTTTACACGTTTAAGTATCTTGAATATATTTTTGCCCTGGTGATGTCACGCAGCAAGTGGTTGGTTGTGTATTGATCATCCATTTCTTCACTGGAAATGGGAGGGAATTGGCAAAGGGAAGCTCGGGGAGGATTCAGGATCAGGGGATGAAGGTGGTGGGGTCCTGTGGGTGCAGATCTCAGCCCGGGGCTCTCCCAGCCCCTGGGGCTCTGCACTCACAGGTGTGAGGATCAGGGTTAAGGCAGGGAACGGCCCGAGCTGCTGCCCTGAACGGGGGATTCTGAGCAGGGGGCTGCTGCCTTCCCGGGGTCTCTGTGCAAGACGTGGATTTGGATTGTCCCCTCGGTGCTCGTGTCCCGGGATACAGAGGAGCGTCCTGCAGAAGGAACCCTGAGGTATTTAGGGTTTTACCCCGTTGCAGGACCCCTGGAACCGGCAGAGCTTTCCCAGCCAGTCCCGCGATAACCCCGAATCCACCTTAACCCCTGGTCAGGGGCTTCTCCCGGGACATCCTGCTCCCACCCCCTGCTCCAGCATCCTGTCCCCAGAACTGCTTATGCTTTGCTTTTTTCACGGCGTGTCCCTCGAGCAGCTCAAGGCCTTTGGTAGATTTATGGGCTCCCGGCGCCTGTCGCTCTGTCACCTTCCCCCACCGAGGGCTCGACCCGCAGCACGTGACTGGGATCAGGATCCGGACAAGGATGAACTTTCTCCGGATACTCCAGTTCCTTGCATGGCACAAGCCCAGCCCGTGCTGCAGCTCTGAGGTTTTCTGCACGTGCCCAAGCTCCCACAGGGATTTTAGTGGAAGGAAAAGGGCTGTTGGAGCCTGATGAAGTTGAGAAATGCACCCAATGGCCGTAAAAACCTGCCAGGGGATGCTCCAGAGGAGGCTGCAGTTAACGGGATGGGGGACCCAAAGTCAGTCTGGAGCAGCCCTGCCCAGTGAAACCCAGTTTAACCGTTGCTAATTTACCACTGGGGTTGCAAAATTGCTCTGAAGGAGTTGCTGATCTCAAATCCGAATTGTTCATCCCCTCAGGTCCGTGCCCTGCTCAGCCCCTTGGGCTGCCTTGCCTTCATCTCTCAAAAATCAGACTCTGGACGTTGCTGGGCACGGTGAGGGGAGGTTTTTGTTCCAAAGGGATGACTCCTCTCCCACTCGGGATGGCACTCACCGGGCAGTGCTGTGCCCAGGGCTGGGGGTCAGGGACAGTTTAGGGGTGCAGGAACGCCTGCAATGGGGCAGATCGTGCACCCCAACCCCACAGTTTGGGGCAGGATGGGGATCAGGTCTTGGGGGCTGGGTTGTGTCAGACACTGAGTGGAGTAACTGAGTGGCTTTATTATTGCAAGGGTTTCGTCTGTAAAACAGGGAATTTCTTTTCCTCTTATCCTTTCTTTAGGCTGGACGCAGCAGCGCTCCAGAGGCAAGATGTCCATAGCTCCCAACTCTCCTCAAACCTGGCACCTCATCCTGCCACGGGAGGTGCCCGGCTGAGAAGGGCTTTGTCCAAGAAAATCATCTCCTCAGCACCAGGAAAACCGATCCCACTGTCCCCGGGGAGCCACCACGACGGAGGCCGGGAGAGTCTGACCCTCCTTAGTTGGGAGGGCTGTTGTCCTTAGCGATGACTATGGAGTGCTGCGTGCTGGAGGAGGAGCTGCCGGCGCCCTTCTGGCCACCGTGGTCCTTCGGGATGTACTTGACCACGGCGGAGATGAGTTTGCTGCGGAAGTTCTTGCTGAGGAAGTTGTAGAGGATGGGGTTGACGACGCAGTGGAGCAGGGTGAAGCAGTCTATGACGTCGTAGAAGAAGTAGAGGAGGTGGGCGAAGGTGCAGTGCAGGACGATGTGGTTGCCCTCGAGGGTGAGCAGCGTCAGCACGACGTGGAAGGGCAGCCAGCTGACCAGGAACACCCCGATGTAGGCGTAGATGAGCAGGCAGTGCTTGCGGCTCTCGGGCTTGGTGCGCCGGATGAACCGCGCCGTCAGCACGTTGAACGCGGCGATGATGGGGAAGGGGATGAGGAAGCCGATGGTGGTGGTGGCCAGGCTGACCGCCAGCGCCCACTCGTCGTAGGTCTCGAAGGGGGCCATGAAGATGCAGATGGGCTCCCCGGTGTTGACCAGCTGCATGTGAGCCACCTCCAGGAAGGGGATGGCAGCGGCCAGCACCCAGCTGCAGGCGCAGACCACGCGGCGCGCGCGGTGCTGGTGCCGGCGCCAGAAGGGGGAGGAGCTGGTCAGGGTCACGTAGCGATCCACGCTCAGGCAGGTGAGGAAGAAGATGCTGGCGTACATGTTGGCGAAGTAGAAGTAGTGGGTGAAGCGGCAGAGGAAGCTGCCCCAGAGCCAGGTGTAATCCAGCATCACCTCCAGCATCCAGATGGGCAGCGAGAGCAGCACCCCGAGGTCAGCGATGGCCATGTTGATGATGTACAGGTTGACCAAGCTCTTGCTGCCCCGTGTCTGCCAGTTGACCCAGATGACGAGGAGGTTCTCCACCAAGCCCACCACGAAGATGACCAGGTAGAGGATGAAGAGAATCACCCGCTTGACGTTCTCGTCCAGGCTGAACTCGCAGTAGGTGTAGGTGTGGTTCAGGAGGTGGAACAGCTCCGACCAGTTGTGGTAGTCCCCGTACTCGCTCGGGACAGTGTGTGTCTCCATGGGGATGGGGACACTGGTCACCTCGGCCATCCTGGTGGCTGCAGGGAAAGGGAGAGCACTGACCTGGGCAGCCTGAAACACAGATCCCTTGCGTGGGGCTTAAAAAAAATCCTTCTGGGGGCTTCTAACCCAATTTTGACTCCCACGGTGACCCCCTACATCAACCCCCAAAAGATGCTGTGTCCACCCAGGCATCCCCTCACATCCCAGGGTAAATGCCAGCCACAAACAACAGTGACCACGTGTGGTGGCTGTTCCCTGTCCCAGAGCCTGCTCTGGGGCACAGACAGGTGCGGGTGACTCTGTCCCAGAGACTCAGCTCCAGCGGGAAAGCCACCGCTCCCACCCGAGCCCTCAGGGTGTGGTCACTTGCCGGCCGCCCTCGCTCTGCCGGGAGCCATCGGGACTTCCAAGTAGGTGACAAAATTATAACTTTCAGGGAAATGCAGTTGACCCGAACATCCTCTTATTGCCCCAAGTGAGAGCTCTGATCCCAGCACAGCTGCGTCCTCACAGCGAAGACGCTGTGGACCCCGTCCAGCCTCGTGCCACTGCAAGAGTTTGGGAGCAGCCGTTCCCTTGGGAATGCTGCAGGGAATTCAGGGTTCCAACACAGGAGCGTGCAGGGCCAGTGGGGTCTTCCTGCTTCACTTGGAGCCTGGCAAGCTGGGACCAAGCCCTGGCCGGGTGTCCCCTGTGAGAGCGTCATCCCTGTGGCAAAGGGGTGACACCCAGCCAGGCTGGCACCCACCGGCCCCAAAACCAGGGAGAGGCTGGACCTGCCACCCCCAGGGCTCCTGAACCTCCCGTCCTCTCTGCGCTGAGAGGCCACTGGGATTGAGGAGAGAGAGATGGAAAACGGGACAGATGGACGGGAGAGGGGAGAGATGGACAGGAGAAGGGACAGAGAGATGGGAGAGGGGAGAGATGGATGGGAGAGGGAACAGGTGGACAGGAGAAGGGACAGGCAGGCAGGACTAGGGACAGACAAACGGGAGAGGGGACAGGCGGATGGGAGAGGGGACAGATAGATGGTAAAGGGGATGGATGGACAGGAGAAGGGACACGAGGGAGGAGGGACGGCGCTGGCTCACCGGCGGCTGAGCGAGGGCTGCGCGGGGGCTGTGCGGGAGCGGGGGGGATCCTCTCGGCTCGGCAGCTCACGCGTCTCTGGGCACGGAGCTCGGGTGGGCTTGGTGGCCGCTTCCTGGGCAGGAAATGACCATCGTGGTGTAACATCCTGAGACAGCCCCGCGCGGGTGACATTCGGCTGGACTTCCAGCCTCGGGCTCGGCTCCCGTTTGATTTTGCCGCAGGGTAGGAACGGGTGCGGGGAGGCCCTGGGCAGGTGTCGGTGTGGAAGCTGCAGGTGCCTGGGGATGGACGGGGGTCCCCGAGGCTTCCTGAGGGTCCCCTCCTCTGTCACCCCGCTGAGCTCGGAAGCTGGATCCTGCCTGGATCCTGCTGTGGGGAAAATACATCCCAGGTCCTGCCCCAGCACTGGGAATCCTGCGGAGTTGGGGTGGGTTATAACAAAGGTGCCAAAGCTGATGCCCTGATGCCACCTCGATATCAGGGCGAGCTCGGGGCTCTTTTCGGGGCAGAAGAGCTGAAAGCTGAACTCTCAGTTCAGCCCAGGCAGCGCTCCCGCAGGAGCCGATGGCAGATGGATGTCGCCAGAGAAGCACCTCTGGCCAGGCAGCAATTAATCACAGAGCCGTGATTGCCGCGCCGTCTGGCAGGGGAAGGGAGGGGGCTCAAGCCTTGCCCCGGCGCTGGGGAGGGGGCTGATAGGCAGAAAATTTTGCATCGATCTGCAAGTCCTGCGAAACAATTGCAGGAAATCTCCTTTCTTCCAGGGCAGACAAGACTGCGGGATCAACAATCGGCTCGGAAGGAAGGCACGGCCGGAGCGGGGAAGCACGAGGGCACTGATAAGTCGGGGCTCACAACAACAAGCCCAGCGCTGCTGACCCCGTGGGCAGGTACCGGCCCTGGCACGACCGGCTTCCAAACAGGAACTCGGCAGCTTCGTGCTGGCCTCGGGCACATTTTGTCTCAGCTGGGGCCGTGGGGGTGGTGAGGGGCCGCTCTGCCACCGAGGGGCTCGGGGGTTTTGCCCAACCCGAGGGGGAAGCGATGCTCTGCTGGTTCTATTTAACAGGTCAGGGAATTTCCACAGCGGACTCTGGGACTGAGCAGGATCTGGGAGCCGTCAGGGATTGTGCAGGGGCTGCTGATCCTGGTGGGAACAGCGAGGTCTGGGAGCCGGGTGTATTTCCAAGCCAGCTGAGCCGCGTTCAGCTCAGGAGGAGCGGGACAGGCGACTCAGCCCCTTCTGCCCGTCCCTACCGCAACGCCTGGAGCACCCCAAGGCTCTCAGCACCCCAGATGTGTGCCCAGGAGCCCTCAGCCTCCCTCAGGGTCTGGAGAGGTGGGCTCCAGGCAGAGGCAGCGCCGGGGATCTGCCGTTCTCCCACTCCCTCCCTCCCTGGGCAGCCTTGGCCGGCCCGGGGTGCAGCCGGAGGGATGCGGGCACAGCCGTCCCACGGCAGGGGCGGCCAAGGCAGCAGTTCCCGGGGGCTTGGCACGCTGCATCCCGGCCCCTGGGGACACGCGGGCCCCGAACGCGACCTGCGGGGGCTGCCGGGGACGCTGTAATTTTCTAAGCCAAAGAAAACACTTCGGAGAAGCTTCCTTGGCTGGGGAAGCAACTCGGCGAGCTGAACGCAGCTTGTGCAAGGTGCCGTGCCCTCCTCATCCCTCTCGTCCTCCCCGCCGCATCCCGGGGGTCCCGGTCCGGCGTGGGCTCGGCCTCTGCCCGAGCTGGGGGGAGCGGGGCTGCCTCGGCGCTGCTGTGGTCCCGCAGGCAAGAGCACAGTCTCGGAGACCTGCCCTCAGCTACTGATCGCTAATCAGCTCTTAATTAGCGCGATGAGTGACGAAGGGATCACCGCCCACGAGCCCAGGGAGATGGATAAACACCGCGCTGCCTTTCCCAGCCCGTTCCCTGGCAGCTCAGCCGGGGCATCCCTGGATACGCCGTGCCCAGGGGATGGATAAACACCGCGCTGCCTTTCCCAGCTCGTTCCCTGCCAGCCGAACCGGGGTATCCCGGGATACGCGGCTGCTCTGGGCACAGGCAGCAGCCGGGGGCCTGCCAGGGTACCCCCCGGTGGGATGGGTCACCAGCACCGTGGCCAGGTGGCCATCGGACCCCTCCGAGGCCGGAGCTCCAGCGTTGCACCGCCTTTATTGTGCATGTTCTCAGGGGTGCGAGTCACCCACGGGCGCCCTGTCCGTGTCCCCGCTCTGGTGGCCATCCTCAGGACATCCCGCTGGCCGGGATGGGCTGGAAGAGGCCAAAGATGGCGTCGGACAGCCAGGCCGGGCAGTAGCTGAGGGGCAGGAGGATGAGCCGGGCATCCCAGCCGGCGGCGTAGCGGCTGCGGGGGCAGCGGGAGAGCAGCGCGTGTGACATGGCATCGGTGACGCGCGACAGGCGGGAGCTGCTCAGGCGGTGCAGCAGCGCGGTGCTCTTGGCATCTGGGTGGACACAAGGGGGTCAGCCCCATGGAGGTGGGGTCACCAGGGGTGATGGTGCCGCGTGGGGATGGACTCACATTTGTCCACGTAGTGGCGGCCGTAGGCTGCCTGGGCTTCTGCCGGGAGCCGCTCCCAGAGGCGAACGAAGCCCTCCACCAGCGGTGCGGGGTCGATCATTCTCGTCTGGAAGCCTCCAGGTTCGATGATGGAGACCTGCACCCCGAAGGGACGCAGCTCCCGCCTGCCCGGGGTGGGGACATCAGCGGGAGCTGCTGCCCCGAGGAGGGCAGAGAATGGGGGAGGAGCAAGGGGGAGCCCGTGACCCCCCCCAGGCATCCCCTCATGGGCACAGGGGAGCCTTGTCCTTGCTCCAGGGACCCCCTTGGATCCCGGGACCCTGAATCCCCCTGAACCTCAGCGCCTCGGGACCACCCCAGACCCCAGAGCATTCCCAGATCCCGGGACCTCCCGGAATCTCAGCGTCCCGGGACTGCCCCGGACTCCAGGACACACCGGGACCCCGGGGCGTCCCCATTCCCCCCGCCCCAGAATCCCTCCAGTGCTCTGCTCCAGAGCTGCTTGAAATCCTTCCCGTGATTGCACAACCACGGCTCCAGCCCTGCCCACGCCCCCGCCCCGCGGGTGGCCGGGCCAGCGTTTCACAAGCTCGCTGGGGAAGATGTAACGGGGAGCAGCATGAAACCCCGTGTGAGGACAGCGGGGCAGTGCCGGGGCTGCTGGACGAGCACGGGAGAGCTCCGGGGGCTGCCACAGCCCTACCTGAGGCTGTCGGAGAAGGCCTCCACGCCGTACTTGGAGATGCAGTACCCGCCGCCGAAGAAGGACACGCGGCCCATCACGCTGGCCACGTTGACCACGCGGCCCCGTGCCCGCCGCACCAGCGGCAGGAGGCTCAGCGTCACCTCCACGAGCCCCACCAGGTTGACATCCAGCACCTTGACAAAGTCCTCCTTGGTCAGCCACTCGTTCGGGCCGGTGGGGATGGCGATCCCTGCGTTGTTCACCAGTCCCCAGAGCCCTGCAGAGGGGATGGCATGAGCTGGGGCTCTTCCCCAGCCCACGGCCCCACGCCAGCCTCACCTGTGTTGAGTGGGCGAGCTGGCAGGAGAGCTGGTGGGGCGACAGTGGGGTGACAATAGGGGTGCCAACCCCATCCTACCTCGATCACCCACGCGCTCCCGGACCCAGGCGGTGACATCGGCAATGCTCTTGCTGGAGGTGACGTCCAGCAGGACGGTCTGGAGCCGGCCGGAGGTGGCCGCCCGCAGCTGCGAGGCCCCGGCCTCGGTCAGACAAGCGGCCAGCACCCGCAGCCCGCGCGCGTCCAGCTGCCGCGCCAGCAGGTTCCCGAAGCCGCTGTCACATCCCGTGATCAGCACGTGCTTCTCCGAGAGCCCCGGCACCGTCTGCCGCTCCCGGTGCCAGCGCCGCAGCAGGAACAGCGCCAGCAGCACCCCCACCACGTACAGCCACATCCTCGGCACAGCTCGGTCACAGCCTGTGCCGGCCCCGCTCGGGCCGCATTTATAGAGCCGGGATTGCGGCAGCACCCACGGAGAATTTTGTCTTTCTGGTTTGTAACTCCTGGCTTTGCCTTGCGCCATTCGCTGTGCCTGGGGCTCTGCTGTGCCCTTAGCAGATGTATCCCAACCCACAGAGCTGGATTTGGTGGAACCCTCCAGATACCATCAGCAGCAGCAACCCTGGAACTTTCCCTCTCGCCCAGCTTTGGTGGGGGACAGTGTCCCCAAACGCGGTGATGGAGCGGGACAGCTCCCACCAACCAGCTCTGCAGGAGGAGGAGGAGAAGGAGGAAGCAGAGGAGGAAGATTCTATAAGAGGCTGCTTGGTCCTTTGCCTAGAGGGAAATCAGCTCAGATTGGAACAGGTCTGAGCTTGTGTGTGTTAATACCTGCGGTGCCAGTTTGGGCAAGTGCCCTGGCAACTTGGCAGGGGCTGGACCCTGAATGGAGCAGGTGCTCAGGGGAACAGCCAGAGCGTCCAGGAAGCCCCCGTGGCACAGCCTCGGTGCCACAGCCTGAGAGTGACACCATGCTCTGCCAGGAGGGGACAGGGAGGTCTTTATTCAGAACAAACCCTTCTGTGAGCAGGGGACAGAGGGTGAGATGTACACGCAGTTACAAATCCAGGGACCTCGGCACGGCCTCGGCTGCGGCCGATTCCAGATGCCACCGTGCATCACTGGATCCCACTCTGCACCGCCCGGTCCTGGCTGCCTGCTGCATCCCCACCTTAGGCTTCCCCGACGGATTTGGGGTAGAACAAGGCGAACAGGGCATCGCTGAGGGCTGAGGGCATGTAGCTGAGGGGGAGGTAGAGCAGCTTGGCGTCCCAGCCGGCAGAGTAGCGGGTGCGGGGGTGGAGGCTGGTCAGCGCGTGCTCCATGCAGTTGGTGACCAGCGACAGGTCGGAATTGTAGCCCTTCTGCAGCACCTTGAGCGTCGCCGCAACTGCGGAGGCAGAAAACCCCACTGAGAGCCTGCAGCCGAGCAGAGCCAAGTGGCTCCATGGGGTGTCGGGGCAGTGGGACCCCCATGGAACCCCCATGGCCCTGGGGATGTGCCTTGTGTCAGGAGGGAAGGAGCATCGCTCAGCCTTTGGGGGAGGTACTCACACTGCCTCAAGTAACCCTCCCCGTAACTGGCTTTGATTTCCTCCGGAAGCTTCTGCCAGCTGGAAATAAAATTCTTTTCCAGGTTCTCGACGTTGGTGATCATCGTTTTGAAGTAGCCCGGCTCGATCACACAGACCTTCACCCCGAAGTTGCGCATCTCAAGCCTGGAAGGGATTGAGTGCCGTGGGCCACAGGAGCAGCACCGGGGCGTGTCCACGCCCGCATCTCCCACGGGATGCAGCCTCGTGCCAGAGGCGTGGAGCAGAGCCTGACCACGCCAGCGGACCCTGTGCCAGCCTGGCACGTGGCTGAGAGAGTGTGTCAGCAAACATTTGCCACATCTGGGTGGGTTGGGGACAAAGCAAAGCTCGGGACAGCGGGGCCATGTCCCGCAGGGTCTTGGACAGGGGCAATGTCCACAGAGGAGGCTCCATGGCAGTACAGGAGCTGTTCACACTTTAGCAGCAGATATGAGTTCGACCTGTGCTCAGCCACGGTTACGCGAGGATGGGGGTTGACAGCTGTGCCAGACAAAGTCCAGAAAAACAAATTGGGAAATCAGGATGGTGCCTGTCGGGTCAGACTTACCTAAGGCTGTCGGAGAAGGCCTCCACGCCGTACTTGGAGATGCAGTACCCGCCGCCGAAGAAGGACACGCGGCCCATCACGCTGGCCACGTTGACCACGCGGCCCCGCGCCCGCCGCACCAGCGGCAGGAGGCTCAGCGTCACCTCCACGAGCCCCACCAGGTTGACATCCAGCACCTTGACAAAGTCCTCCTTGGTCAGCCACTCGTTCGGGCCGGTGGGGATGGCGATCCCTGCGTTGTTCACCAGTCCCCAGAGCCCTGCAGAGGGGATGGCATGAGCTGGGGCTCTTCCCCAGCCCACGGCCCCACGCCAGCCTCACCTGTGTTGAGTGGGCGAGCTGGCAGGAGAGCTGGTGGGGCG
Source organism: Dicrurus megarhynchus (assembly GCA_013399195.1). Lineage (NCBI taxonomy): Eukaryota > Metazoa > Chordata > Aves > Passeriformes > Dicruridae > Dicrurus > Dicrurus megarhynchus. Next base: position 45,695 of record VXAD01006259.1, on the reverse strand, counting down.
ACAGTGGGGTGACAATAGGGGTGCCAACCCCATCCTACCTCGATCACCCACGCGCTCCCGGACCCAGGCGGTGACATCGGCAATGCTCTTGCTGGAGGTGACGTCCAGCAGGACGGTCTGGAGCCGGCCGGAGGTGGCCGCCCGCAGCTGCGAGGCCCCGGCCTCGGTCAGACAAGCGGCCAGCACCCGCAGCCCGCGCGCGTCCAGCTGCCGCGCCAGCAGGTTCCCGAAGCCGCTGTCACATCCCGTGATCAGCACGTGCTTCTCCGAGAGCCCCGGCACCGTCTGCCGCTCCCGGTGCCAGCGCCGCAGCAGGAACAGCGCCAGCAGCACCCCCACCACGTACAGCCACATCCTCGGCAGCGGGACCGGCACCGGGATGGGGACTGGGAAGCGACCCGGGATTGCGGTTTGTCCCGACCTTGGCCCTGCCCGCTGGCCGCTGTTAATAATTAATTAGCGGATCCCCGGGGCAACGATTGCGGAGACGCCGCGGGGCCTCCCGGCACTACCGGGATGTGGGATCGGCTCCGCCCCGTCCTCTTAAGGGGTTCGTCCCGGTGCTGCCGCCTGGAGCCCGCCGGGCTGCGGGCAGTGCCTCGGGATGTGTCCTGGGGCTTCGCTCCGGCCGCTCTTGCGGGGAAGAATTAACGGGAGCGGGGCAGCGCCCGGCAGTTCCCGCTCCGCTGCGCTGCCGCCCCGGGAAGCCCCCGGGACCACCCCGGACCCCAGAACATCCCCGCCCGGTAGTCCCCCGGACAACGGGATTACCCCGGGACCCTCCCAGACTCTGAGACCACCCCGAAACCCGGGACCGCCCGGGACCTCAGCACCCCAGGCCCCAGCGGACCCCGGGGCAACCCCGGACACCCCGTCCTGGGACCCCCTTGGACCCCGGGACACTCCCGGACCCCCACGGCCCCGGACTTCTCCGGATCCCGGGACACCCCCGGACACCGGGACATCCCGGGACCTCAGCGCCCCAGAACCCACCAGCCCGGGGACCCCTCGGATCCCGGGACATCGCCGGACCCCAGCACCCCGGGACCCTCCCGGATCCGGATACCTCCCTGGATCCCGGAACCCCTCGGACCTCAGCGCTCCAGGACCACCTCGGGACCCCCCCAGACCTCGGGACCCCCCGGACCCCGGGGCATCCCCTCCCTTCCATCCCGGGACGGCTCCGATGCTTTATCCCTCTCCCACTCCCTCCGAGCCGTGCGCCCCCGGTGCCGGTGCCCCCGGTCCCCCGCGGCCCCGGGCCGGACTACAGCTCCCGGCAGCCCCCGGGCTCGGCGCCGCCGCTTCCCGCCGCCTCCCGCCGCTCCGCTCCCGCCATGGCGCGGTTCGAGCCGGCGGCGCTGCCCGAGCTGCTCCCGGTCTTCTACCGGCGGCTCTTCCCGCACGGTCCCTACGGCCGCTGGCTCAGCTACGGCGGCGGTGAGCGGGGGGAGAACCGGTACCGGGCGGGGGGCACCGCGGGGGATGCGGCGATACCGGGCGGGCGGCACGGCCGGGGACCCTGATACCGGGCGGGGGGCACCGATATCAGGCGGGGGACGTCGAGACGGGCCGGGGGGCGCCGTCGGGGATGCGGTACCGGGCGGTGGGCACCCATAGCGGGCCGGGGGTATGGCCGGGGACACCGTGGGAGGGGCGGGACGCCGATACCGGGCGGGGGGCACCGATATCAGACGGGAGCACCGCGATCCCCGGTCCCAGAGCACGTTGCGAGGCCCGGGGGCAGGCGGTGCGTGGATGCGCTGACCGGGACACCGGAGGAGCAGGGAAGGGGAGGCCTGGGGGTGATTCTGATGGGGGATTCAGGACGGCGTTGACCCCCCCGAGCCCCCCGCACTCCCCGACCCTCCCGTGTCCCTGCAGTGAAGAACTACTTCCAGCTGCGGGAATTCTCCTTCACCCTGCGGGATGATGTGTACCTGCGCTTCCAGTCCTTCGGCAGCCCCCAGGAGCTGGAGCGGGAGCTGCAGAAGATCAACCCCTACAAAATCGACATCGGGGCCGTCTATTCCCACCGGGTGAGTCCCGGGGCACCGCGACCGGGGGTCCGCAGGGGTCCCTGGCCACGCTGAGCCCCTCCCGTCCCTCCTGCAGCCCAACCAGCACAACACAGTACACCTGGGAGCCTTCCAGCCGCAGGAGAAGGAGCTGGTCTTCGACATCGACATGACGGATTACGATGATGTCCGGACCTGCTGCAGGTTCCGTGGGGGGCTGGGAGGGGGCTCGAGGGTGCGGGGCGGCCGCCTGACCCCCCTCACTCTGCCCCCAGCTCGGCCGATATCTGCTCCAGGTGCTGGACGCTGATGACCATCGCTGTCCGCGTCATCGACCGCGCGCTCGTGGGTGAGGGCCTTGGGGACACGTGTGGGCCCTGACTGTGCGTGTCCAGACCACGCTCGGCCCCACAGCGGTGCCCAGACCCCAGAAAGGGTCCAGGCCATGCTCTCGCCGAGCTGGGGCGCGCGCTGGTGCCTGGCAGGTTTGTGGCACCGTCAGCTTTGGGTGGTCGTCACAGCCTGTCCCGATGTGGTCCCCAAGCCCATCTGTGGCCCCCAAACCCATCTGTGGCCCCCAAACCCATCTGTGCCCCCTGCAGAGGACCTGGGTGTCCGGCATCGCCTGTGGGTGTACTCGGGCCGGAGGGGTGTCCACTGCTGGGTGTGCGACGATGCGGTGAGGAAATGGTCCCCAGCACTGCGGGCGGCTGCTGTGGAGTACCTGAGCCTGGTGAAGGTGAGCGCATGGGGGGCCAGGAACCCCCTGCCCACCCCTGACCCTAGTGAAGGTGGGTTTATGGGGGTCTGGGCACCTCCTGACCCTGCTGAAGGTGGGTTTACAGGAGGCTAGGCACTCCCTGCCCACCCTAACCCTGTGGAAGGTGGGTTTATGGCAGGGTCTCGGCACCTCCTGACCCTGCTGAAGGTGCGTTTATGGGGGTCTAGGCACTCCCTGCCCACCCCTGACCCTGGTGAAGGTGGATGCACGTGGGTCTGGGCACCCCCTGACCCTGCTGAAGGTGGGTTTAGGGGGGGGCAAGCACCCCCTGCCCACCCCCCCCAGGCTGATCACCGCTGTCCCGCAGGGCGGAGCAGACACCGTGAAGAAGGTGAACCTCTCCCACCCCATTCACCCCTTCATCAGGTGGGTGGGGACCCCCCTGGCCCATCCCTGAGGGCACTGGCAGGCGCTGAGCCCATCCCGCTCCCCTCAGGCACTCGGTTGGCGTGGTGGAGAAATACTTTGAGGAGTACGCACTGCTGGGGCAGGACATCCTGGGCAGCCCGGAGCGCTGGGACAAGGTGCTGGCCCTCATCCCGGAGGATATCCTTCCCGGTGCTGTGCTGTGCGAAGGGATCTGGACAGGCTGGATGGATGGGCCGAGTCCAACAACATGAAGTTTTAACAATTCCAAGTGCCAGGTCCTGAACTTTGGCCACAACAACCCCTGCAGCGCTACAGGCTGGGGACAGAGTGGCTGGACAGCGGCCAGGCAGAGAGGGACCTGGGGGCACTGATGGACAGCAGGCTGGACGTGAGCCAGCAGTGTGCCCAGGTGGCCAGAAAAGCCAACAGCACCTGGCCTGGATCGGGAATGGTGTGGCCAGCAGGAGCAGGGAAGTCGTTCTTCCCCTGTACTCGGCACTGGTGAGGCCGCAGCTCGAGCGCTGTGTCCAGTTCTGGGCCCCTCAGTTCAGGGAGGACGTGGAGATGCTCGAACGCGTCCAGAGAAGGGCAACAGGGCTGGTGAGGGGCCTGGAGCACACGCCCTGTGAGCAGCAGCTGAGGGAGCTGGGGCTGTTTAGCCTGGAAGAAAGGAGGCTCAGGGGAGACCTCATCACCCTCAACAGCTCCCTGAAAGGTGGCTGTAGCCAGGGGGGGTCGGGCTCTGCTCCCAGGCAACCACTGACAGAAGGAGAGGACACAGCCTTGAGCTGCGCCAGGGGAAGTTCAGGTTGGACATCAGGAAAAAATTCCCCGCTGGAAGAGTGATTGGGCGCTGGAATCGTCTGCCCAGGGAGGGGTGGAGTCACCGTCCCTGGACGTGTTTGAGGAAAGACTGGATGTGACACTCAGTGCCCTGGTTTAGTTGGTGAGGAGGTGTTGGGTGAGGGCATAGGTTGGACTTGATGCTCTCAAAGGTCTTTTCCAACCTAGTTCATTCTGTGACTCTGTGATTTGGGAGGGAGAGCCCACGGGGTTAAAATGGGGTTAAAATGGGGTTAACGGGGTCGGAGGAGTCTGGGATGATCCTTGACCCCCCCAGCACAGTACCGGGAGCCGCTGCAGGCCGAGTTCCCCAAGAAGAAGGACTCGGTGCAGCGCTGGGAGCTGCTGCGGGGCCGCGTGGAGCGGACGCGGTCGAGCGGCCGGGGGGCGGCCCTGGGGCCGTGCTACGCCGACTGGGAGGTCATGCTCCAGTTCTGCTTCCCCCGCCTCGACATCAACGTCAGCAAAGGCCTCGGGCACCTCCTCAAGAGCCCCTTCAGCGTCCACCCCAAAACAGGTGGGTGTGGGGTGGCCTGGGGACCCCCGGGCTGGGCGGCGGCCGTGACCCCGCTCTGTCGCAGGGCGCGTTTCGGTGCCGCTGGACCTGCAGAGACTGGACCAGTTTGACCCGTTTGCCGTCCCCACCATCACGTACGTGAGCTGGCAGCACCGTGGGGGGGGTCCCAGCGGTGCCAGAGCCCTCCCAGCACATCCCATTTGTCCGGCAGCTCCTTGTGCCACGAGCTGGACACGGCCGGCAGCGACGGGGAGCAGGAGGATGTCGGGGAGACGGAGCCAAAACGCCGCGCGAGGGGTGAGCTGG
>VXAD01006258.1:1099976-1126480 GCA_013399195.1 Dicrurus megarhynchus | reverse complement strand
ATCAAAAGAGTCCTCAATCAGCATCGGAGAGAAACAGGGATGATGTCTCCTGTTGAAAGACTCTGTAAGGCTCTCTATGTTATCAACTTCCTAAATTGTACTATCATCAGAGCCTGACCCCCCATACTCTGGCACTTCTCAAATTCGACCCGAGCTAAGCTCACTGAAAAGCTGCCAGCGCTGATTAAAGACCCAGAAACACATCAGATCTCTGGACCTTTCCCGTTGATTACCTGGGGGAGGGGGTGTGCCTATGTTTCACTACTGTCTGGCCCCAAATGGTTCCCAGGAATAAACATCAAACCATACTTAGGCCCTGCAAACACTTCCTCCACAAATAATAACCGAAATATCCCAGAGTCTGACACATCAGGTCCAGATGACCAGAGAAGCTCAGCGTGGAGATGGAGGAAGCGTCGACTGCCAAGAAGAATCCACTGTCCCGTCACCAGGTCACAGACAAAACGCAGTTCCAAAAAGGACTTTACTTAACACAAACTACAGGCCAGACATACTCCTGGCCAATGGTGTTACCAATAACAAATTATTCCCTGGTTATTCCTAAAACCCCAGTTACCTATATACCTACCTTCCTGTCCCCTCCACTCCTTCTCCTCCCCAGTCCTCACCTCCAACCAGAATATCCCAAACCCTCTACCCCCACCCAACAGTATTAATTTTAAACAAAGGGGAAAGGGAAAGGGAGGAGGGAGGGAAAGTGAAGACAACCCTTCCCCTTCACCTCAAAGCTAACAAATTTTCGTTTAAAAGGAGTAGCAGTCTCCCTACTTCTACCTTGGGTAGCCGCTGCTAAAGCCCTTGGTGAGCTAAATCACCTGGGATGCTGGCTTAGCAGGCCAATGCAACATCTGCCACCCTTAGCGATCTCCTCCGAGATGAAGAGACCACCAGACACACGACACTGCAAAACCGGGCAGCCATCAACTTCCTGCTCCTAGCCCATGGACACGGTTGTCAAGATTTTGAAGGCATGTGCTGTTTTGATTTAACATCATGTAGTGACTCCATCTCAAAGAACATCCAGCTGCTAAAAGATCAAGTCCACCAAATCAAGACTGAAGAAAAAATCACAGACGGCCTCAACAACTTTCTCGGACAATGGGGACTCCACGGTTGGGCACTTTCTTTAGTTAAGGGTGCTTTGTGGATTTTCATTGTGGTTCTTATTGTATTACTTATGTTCTCATGTTTTTTATGCTGCTTTAAGAAGGCTGTTGGGGATGTGTTCTTGGTAAAAAAAGAAGGGGGAGTTGTGGAGGGCGGTGAACCCTTGGCATGTCCTTGGAGGAGAGAGGCCTGAGGCCAAAAGGACTCTCTCCAGAGATAAGTAGGTTACGGTGACCAAGTGAACCACCCCCAGCATGCCTTGCTTCCTTATGGCAATACCTTGTACCCAGTTGGCTAAATGGTTTCTACCCCACCCCCCGCCCTTCCCATAAAAAGGCCCTGAGTCTGTCCCAAAACAGGGGGTCTCTGTCCCTGGCCTCCCCTTCACAGGGACTGCTGGACAATAAAGCTACCTGTGGAACTGCCATACAGAGCTCCTCTCTCTCTGTCCCCGAGTTCGCCTCGGGTGATTTCACAAAGAGCTGAAATCACTTGTAACTGAGAAACCGCTACACCTTGCTGAAATCACTCGCTGTTCAGGGAGGTTTGCCATCGCCCATGGAAGAGCTGTTCTCTGCAGGATGCTCTCTCTAGGAAGGTCGTGGCATTCTGGTGCTGACGAGCATCAGACCTTCTGGGAGAACCACAGATATCAGAAGTGTGGAACAGCTGGATTCTAACAATCCACTAAGGTGTCAAATCAGCACGTCTGTTCCCAACACACTTAATTACTCTCAAGGCTTTGGATACAAGACAAGCGTAATTCCTGTGCTTGTAATTATTATCCATAGAGCTGTAAGGTAGCTCTGAGTAGGAATGCATGTTTTGGTTTACATTAGGTAAAATAGATTCCTTCCCTGACAATCGACTTTGATGCAAGGGAAGGGCAGATCTGACCTGGTGATAGCGAGAGCTATGCCAACAGAAGCATTAAGTCCTGCAAGGACCATCCAAGGTGAACAGATCAAAGATTAAAGAACAAATAAAAACAGCTTCTGGTCATCTAGGATGGTGTCTATGTAATACTCAGGAGAAAAAGTTACTGAAATACAGCATAATTATTGTAATAGACAGGATAGCAGACAAGGAGGGCAGAAACTTACTCTGCCTTAGGATACCTGACAGAACGAGCAGCATTTGTTTTTAGACAAGATACTAATTAGAAAGTCAGTGCCCTAAAAGTCTTACTAGGCTAAGTAAAAACAGCCCTTTAAACTGCATAAAAATAACAACTGCATAATAATAATTTGACCAGAAGTCAAATGAATTCCTGGTAGAATTTTGCTGCCTTTAGGAACAAAATGAAGATGTTGTCTCCTTTCATGCACCCATTCATTGTCTTGCATTTTTTTGTTACTATTTTTTTGTAACCTCAACCCCAAGAGGTGTAATGCATTTTAATTTCTCTTTAAGCAGGTCGCTGGTTTTCCTTTTCCGCACTGCCCTCTGTCTAAAACATCTTGTAGTCTGAACCTTTATTTATTCACTTTAAAATGGGGGGGGTGGGGGGGGAAGCTCCACAGAAATTTCAAATCTATTTTGGCAATTCTACTGTATTCGACTTTAACCTCACCCACTCAATACCCACCAGGCTGTTCTCAAGTTCTTGTCTTTCCATCTGCTAGTCCTTCACAGAGAAGGATTTGGGGAAGAATGTATCCCAGAACGATTAATCTGCATACTGCAGAAAAGAGGAAACTTGTTCTTAAAGACCGTGACAAAGCAATGTGACTTGTTACTAAAGCTGTCACCATTCTGGACATGCAGGATCTTTGTAAAAAGACAGTGTGTTACTGACCATCAGGAGCTTAAAAGAAAACTGCCTAAAATGCCATCCAATTATGGTCTTCCTGTATTTGTCTCCACTGAAAATTACAGTTACCTCTCCTCCCATCTCCCAGAAGACTTTCAGAACTTGTTAATACAATAACTCACAAAATGTCAAAACAGTAATTTACCCAGCATTAGGTGGGGAGAGACACCAGTAAGGGATAGACAAGAATTACATTACATGCAGGGAGTAGCTGCCTAGAGGAAGGTTCATCTCTCATTGCTTGCCTGAAAGGTGCAGAGAGAGAGTGCCTTAGTAAATTCTGAGCATGGGATGCTACAGGTTGTAACATCACTGGTTGTGTTAGGCCAGCACCCTGAAGCCCAGATTACAAATCCAGGACCATGCCACAGGGACTACTGTGTTATTTGGAGTTTGTGAAAGCAGCATTCAGACTCCTACCTCTGCCAACACAAGATGTGAGGTTCACAGGCACTGTGGGAAGAAGATATAAATAATAGATGAGCTAAATAATGATGGCTAGCTGTACCTAATTATAGTTCTAGTTGCCCTTTTGAATAAAGAAAGTTCAAAGCTGCTGCAAAAAGAGGCTGATTCCTTTTCTGAATGGTCTTTGAACTTCACAGATTATTAACATGAGAAAGTGAGGAGATGCCAATGGAAGTCACACCAGCCTCCTTGGTCATAGCCTCATTGAAGAGAGCAGCAGTGTCTCTAACACCAGTTTATTTACACATCAAAACATTCTTCAGCTTAAACTAATATTTAGCCCGAATACAGAAGCAATGTCTCCCTGACTTGGGAGACTAATTTAGGAAAGTAGCTCTGCAGGCTCTGTAGATATGGAGCACAAGGGCCAGTAAATTCCAGGAGGAGTGCAGGTCCCTAGCCTGGGTATTTAAGTGTCTAACGCAACGTGTGTGAATCTATTTACCTCCTCATCCCTCTATTCATTGAGTAGAATTTGTTCCTAGTGCCCTTCCTGTGCTGCAAATCAGAGATTACGAATGCCTGATCACCATGAACTGAATTTGTCTCAGATTAGGAGAAAAACATGGCCCATGGAATAGGATGCCAGGTTGGTGGGCTTGTGTTCTTTTCCAGCTCTTGGTGACTTCTTGTGGTGAATTGGGGGTCAGTACACATCTTCCTCACATTTTTCTATCTGTAAAATTAATTCAATAATTCCTAATCACATTCTAAAAGAAATCATCATCTCTGGATAATGAAGTTTTAATTACATACTATGATTATTTCATCCCCAGCACAAATATCTATCTGTATGGGCACATTTAAGTTATTCCATATTTCTAAATAATCTGAGTAGTATTTTAAATTAGGATTCTTTTTAAACTTTAAGTGTATTTACACTTTCATACATATTATAAAATTCCACATAAAAGTGAAATTTAAACTGCTATGGCATATTGAAACAACTGCATTTGTAGAAAGTCCAAATACAATCAAAGGACTTGTAAAAGTGTACAATACCTTTGGGCAAATAGTAAACAAAAGTAATTGTGGGTTGTTTTTATTCCATGTTCCATGTGCCTTCTCATTTTCTTTTCAGTCTCTGTCCTCTTGTAGTTATTTCTCTGAAGAAAATTGTTCTGCAGAAGTGGTTCCATGTACAATCTCTACACTACCCATACGGTCAACTTGGAATGGAGGAGTTCCTCCTGTGATGCTAATAAATACCCATCCTAATTTTTACAGTTCTCTAGTGTGTTAAACAAGCAGGCACTTCATTGCCTGCTATGTCTCTACTTTGCTTACAGAAATGGGTCTCAGATCATACTTTACACTCATTTTGCTCTTAGTACATATCATTTTTTGATTAATTAAATCTAATCTCTCAAAAGGATAACAACACTTTTTCATCTGAAACACTCCTGGGTATAGAGGTCGGTTTTCTGTACAGTGTTGCAACATGAAGATTGTAACTGAGAATGTTTTGTTTTCCAATGGTTTATGGTCTTAATTATTTAATATGATCTCTTGTGTTTGTCCCCTGTGTTTTTACACTTCCTAAAATAGATCTCTGTACTGGTTAAATATGAACATACTAATGTATAAAATAAAAAAAAAAAAAATTGAAAAACCAGAGAGATCTTAAGAGCCTTTAATTTTTCTCTTTTACATAGTTGACAGCAGAGCTGATTGAAGGTATTTTAGTGGAGCCAGTGATACCATTTGATAGTTTTAATGTTTTCTCCAGATGACTGGCTTTCAAAAGAATCTCTTCAAATGGTTTGCCGACATTCACAGTCCCCACACTGCAAATTACGTACTATTTATATTAATTAATCTTAGAGCACGTGTTTGTGGATGCCACATCCCTGGAGGAGTTCCAGGCCAGGCTGGATGGGGTTCTGAGCAACTTGGCCTAGTGAAAGGTGTTCCTGTTCATTGGAGGGGGATTAGAACTAGATGATCTTTAAGGTCCCTTCAACCCACACCATGCTATGATTCTATGATTCTAAAATAATAAAAATCTAATGTTTTCAAGTATGATTGATTAATATTACTTGTACTGCTATGGGTGGAAGTATTACTTTTGAATGTCAAAAAATACACAGTGCCTGTACATATGTATGGATTAAATGTATGTGTAAATGTATTAAAGATTACTGAAAGCTGGTTTGTTTATTTTTGTATTTCAAAATGGAGATTAATGTAATATTTAGGCATTAAATATCCCTAGTATTATTATTTCCATTTAAATCAAAAGCCTGAAAGCCATTATTTGGCATAATGCATACTAATAAAGCAATCCAATGACAGAGGAAATAAGTATTTGATTTCAAGAATAATTGTCTAGCCTACATTTGCAGAAAATAATAGAATTCTTTATATCCCTTACTTGCCTATGGAAGTGGAGCTTGTGTGGCTCCTGGGGACAGGGTGCAAGGTTTCAGAAATAGGTGGTCTGACCATTTCTCACCTGTACTTGCACAACTTCCCCACACAAGAATATCATCCGCTGCATTTTCAGACACGTGTCCAAAGAGTAAACACAGGGAGTCTTTTTTTCCTTAATGAAGCTTCCCTTCCCGATGGGTCACACTGGAAGAAGGGCTGTCTGAAATCACTGGGGTGCATAAAAGACCTCTTAGGTACACTGGTGGTTTGAGCAGCTGTATGCACACATGTCGTGGTGCTACACAAGGTCCTGTGTGGGCAGGACTTTGGCACTTCAGTGCATGGAGTAGGCAGAAAACAAAAAAGCAATGGGCTACCCTGCAGGTCACTGCAGATACTTATTATATATATATGCTTAATTCGTGCCTATAAGGTTTATATCTGTCTAATATTAAATGTATGTATGGGATATGCCTGTTTAGAAATCCAAACTGTGGGGAAACTGCATTTTATTAAGGGACAGTTCCAGTAAGGGTAAGGAATGTACCCTCAGCTAAAGATTTCCGAGAAACCCATTATCATATCTGCAAACTGGCTTAGCCGAAGATGGGCCATCTCGGAGAAATCATCCGGCCATTCACACCACAATAAGATATCTGCGATATATCAGGACCATCAATCTGTTCCTGGGAGGAGACGAGATTTCATCAAAACTCCATCTCCTCATTGGAAGGACATTGTTCCTCGCTGGAATAACTAAGAAAACCAAATTGAATATCTTTGGACCTTGGACTCTGAATACAGAGTTGCCTCCAGCAAAATAAACTGTATAAAAACTCACCGCTCCGAGACCTCGGAGTGAACAGAGATTCACTGACACCCTGTCAGGTTGCCTGTCACCCAGCTACCGACCCCGGGCTCGGAGCTGTTTTCCCTGCATCGTGGCTTTTTATCCTAAAACTCTGCCAAATTTCCTATCAATAAATTTGTTCTAATTTTTATTATAGGCATCAGCTCGTTTAATTTATAACAGACTGGACTCCCATCCAAGGCCACACTGGTTTCTCAGTATTGTCATCTCATAAATAGACTGATTTTAAATTACAAAATTATTCAAATTTTTTTTCCTTGTCCAGTAACACATTTATGAAGTGCAACTGAAAAACAGATACTGGGCTAACATATAATTAATAAATTACTGTGATTATACATTTTATGGTCTAAAAATGAATGTTTATTAATTTATCTGCACAAGAGCAGTCCCCAAATCTAATCATACATGGCCTCTGCTATTCTTAGACTATATGCCTAGGGCAGATTCTCACCAGGATATAAAAGTTTAGCTTAGCAATGGACTTTGTAATATGTGCTTGAACATTGCTGCACCATTATACTTGGTGCTTGACTTATACTTGACTGCTTTAGGCAGTGTTTTAAGTATTTTAAGAATTCATCTCAAGGAAGCATACAGGTAGAGAAATGAGGTTTATGAGCAAGTAAACAGTTCATGAAGACAAATCAGTGAAAATATCAAATACTGGTAGTGGCACTTAAATTACAAGTGCTGATAGTATCTGTCAGCATTGAGGAAATGAAGAATAAGGAGCAGGAAGACAACCACTGACTACAGTGAACCCAAATGTAAAGGGCAGTAGTCTAACCAGAGAGCTAGTACCACATCCTGCCTGATATCCTCAGTACGAATGAAAAGTATTCTGTTATAAGGACATTAATTACAACAACAGCTTCCAAATACATCTGTGCACATATATACATATCCCTGTAGGTATACATACAATTATCTGAAAGAGTAATAAGTATCCTAAAATGTTCTAATATGTGCAATGCTTCAAGTTCTGGGTTTTCTCTAGAGCCATCTGTTGAGACGTACCATGGCACTTGTCTCCCCATACACACAGGTTTCTTTACAGGAAACCTTTGTTTTCCAGGTGCACCTACACAGGCATGGCCACTCTGATTCTCTCTAACCTGGCCTTTTCTCCCAACGAGTGCCCTGATGGATCATTTCATCAGTACAAATTCATAACATAATAGTAAAATCTTTTTAATGAAATTCAGTTTGCTGTAGTGTAGTTAATCCTGCCTTTTTGAACGTTAATACAAAATAAAAGAGGGTCTCTCAACATAAGTAAGCAGATGAAAAAATAAGTTAATGTTTTGGATATAGAGAAACACTGTAAGGAAAGCTGAATTTTTATTCTATCATGTATTTACTAAAAGTACTTGTTACTCACAGCGTCAGCTAGCAAATCATCAGAGTCCTTGTAAAAGTAAAATATATATGGATAGATTTTCACTGTGAAATTCATTAAATCAGTAAGGCTGCCCCACTGAGAGCCAGGGTAGATGAGAGGGTGAGGAGCGCAGGGGAGATTCCTCCTCAGAAAGAAGGAGGATATGGTAAGAGATGTTGGAACATCAGGTGATGCTTTGCCAATCTGCAATGCTGAGTACTCATTGGAATAAAAGACTTCCTTCTTAGCTGCCATTTGAAAAACATGAATTTATTTTACAGTGAAAAAAGTCTATTTGGACTCCTTATCACAAAACCTGAACGATCAAGGCTCTGCACAAGGATGGACCCATGAGCCATTTCCTAACAACCAGATGCACCAAAGGAAGAGCCTGTTACTTACTTACATCTAGCCTAGATAAATCGTGGATGCCCCATTCCCGGCAGCATTCCAGGCCAGGCTGGATGGGGCTCTGAGCAGCCTGGTGTAGTGGGAGGTGCCCATGGCAGGGGTTGGAACCAGATGATGTTCAAGTTCCAAACCATTGTGTGATTCTATGATCGTCAATTCCAGCATTTGTACTGTATTAACTGCATTACGGTGTCATACGAGAATGTTTATCAGAGGCCAAAAAGACAATCGATGCTTATTGTTTTTCCTGGAGGAGGACGAGACATAGGTGCAAGCACTTCGAACATTAAAACCCCAAACAACAACTGGGTAGGAAGGTAGAAAACACAGGGCTGAAAGAAACCTCACTGGTTTCCCGTAATTTTCCGCTGTTACAAGCACTTGTTTCCGAAGGAATCTGTTTTTTCCACGCTGGTGCGTGCCACGGAAGGCTACAACTCCCCTGGGCATGCTGAGGCAAACGCTGAGGCCGGGCTGCCGTGTGGCACGGGCCCGTTCCAAGCGGGAACGCCGCACCGGCGGCACGGAACAGCCGGGACAGCCGCCGCTCCCACAGCGGGCACGCGCGCTGCGGGCGCGCCCCGCGCATGCGCGCTGCCGGTCTCCTTGGCGCGGCGCGGAGGAGGGCGAGCGCAGGCCTCAAGGAGAGGGATCGGCAGAAGGAAAAGCAGCAGGAGCGGGGATCGGCGCTCCCGCCGCCGCCGCCATGCTCCTGTGCGCTGCCCTGCGCGCCGCGGCCGCACGCTCGGTAAGGGCCCCCTGCCCCCGCCGGCCGGGAACCGGAGAAGCCGCGGGAGATGGGGGAGGCGGCGGCGGGGCGTGGGGAAGGGGGCCTGGGGGCAGGGAGGTGCCAGGAATCCAAGCCTGCGTACCACGGACCCACAGTCCCGGCTCCTCTGCAGAGACAGCCTGACCAGCTCAACCTTTCTAGCAGCAGATCGCGCAGTTGCAGCTGTAGTGTCACAGGGTGGCTGCAGCCTTTCCCTGTCATATGACCTGTCCCATCCCTGGGAGCGTTCAGGGCCAGGCTGGATGGGACTCGGAGCAGCCTGGTCTAGTGGAAGGCGTCCCCGCCCATGGCAGGGGGTTGGAACGAGATGATCTTTAAGGTCCCTTCCAAACCAGACCATTCTGTGGTTCTGCTTTAAGGAATCTCGAAATTGCTCAAGAAATAAGTATAAAAATAAACGTAATTTAATATAAAATTAATTTTAATAGAATTAATAGTTCTGGTAAAATTATCAAATCTTAGTAATACCGGCCAGAATCTAGAAATGTTGATCTGTTCTGGCATGTCAGAGAGTACAGAGAATCGTTGAACAGAATGTGCATATGGGTCTGTGTTCTGTTGATACTTCAGGTTTGTGTTTACATTTGTCCTCTTATGCCTGTTGTCAGTCTGGTTTGATAAAAGCTGAAGAAGCATGTAAATGCTTACTGGAGAAGAACTTAAGTAGTAATGGTGGTTTCTGCAAACTTTAAAGCATATAGGATATAAAGTCACAAATTGGGAAATTCTTCATGAAATGTGAGATGAGAATTTATGTTCAAGGCACTTAAATTAAGCAGTAGCGGAGTTAAATCCGTTAATTTCTACATTGTTTGGACTGATCAAGGTGGGAGTCAAGAGATTTGCTCTCCTAATATTACAGGAGAGCCCTTCGTAATCTCTTCTTGACTTAAATTATTGGTGATGGCAGTAGAATTAGTGGTTGACAGTTAGAATGGAAATCAGACTGGTTCTGAAAGCAGCCACTAGCAGTATGTGAATTATTAACACTCTATTTTGCTTGCAGGTAAGGCAGATCCGATACTTGCATGGAACAGCAGAGCGCAATGCCACTGGAGCCTTATTTGTGGTAAGTAATCTGCTTTACTGTAAGGGGGATAGGTCAGAAGAGTTTGGCATGTGCTTTTTCAGATCTGCCTAAAAGCTTCTGATGGGCAGAACTTTGCTATAGAAACCCACTGGCATTTACAAAGAAGAGGTTTTTCTCAGTAGAACCTTTTACTGGAATTGTAATGGAGTATCAAAAGGTTTTATTTTAGTTTAGTTTTTGGCCCTTGTGTTTGTTGCCTTATATAGTGAAAATTCTCAGTAATTTGTATGTGATTGCAGATGAGACTTTGCTTAAACTTTATTTCATTATAAACCAGTTCTTGTTTCCTTTCTTTTAGTTGAGTTTGTAATTGAATCTTGTTAAACTTTTTGCAGGTGCAGTTTCTTGATTTGTGAAATTTGCTGCAGAATTACCCATGGGCTCAGGTTCTAGCTGTGTTTACAGGAGTTGAAAAGTACAGTTCTTGTTCATGTTCTGTGTGATACAGCATGTCGTACAGTGACTCATAATTGAGGCCATTAGGCACTGTCATGAAAGGTATAAACAGTAGCAGCGATTGCAAAAAGTAAAAAGCCCTTGAATTTACGTGTGTGAAGCAGCTGTGTTGTCTGTCTTCCTCTGAAGACAACCTGAAGCATCTCAAGAGAGTGTGTATTTTGTCCCATTCTGCTCCATTCAGAGCTTTAGCAGGTCTGCAGTTTAACAGCTGAATAATCTGGCATTTTCCCAACCCTTGGTAAAAATCAGCCCTTTATGAGAGAGTTGACCACTGTTGGAAACAGGTGCTCGGGATTTTTGGACACGTTGTTGTTGTCCTTGCCTTTCTGCAGCTGTCTCTACAGCTTTAATCATAAAATGAAGTTAATCAGATCACAGTATATGCTTTGAATACTTTTCCAGAAATCTGAGCAGGAATTGGTGATTTACAGGGTGAGAGCTGGTGTTCAAGGAATAGAGGAAATGGTGTAGTCTGGCAATTTAGGAAACTTCAAGTGTAGTTGGAGGTTGGTGAAGACAGGCAAAAGGTGTCTTTGGCACCCTAATGGCTGTTGATGTCTGACATATGAAGCGAGACAGCTTTGTAAATTCTCCAGGCATTTTTCAGGATTTATGTAATTGTTTAAATTATTTGCTGCAGGGAGGAGCCTGATAACAGAGAACGGGAAGTAGAAAAGCTGAGTGTTTTGCAGATGTTTATTTAATAGCATCATTGATGACAATTATCCCGCAGCAGAATTTTTGCTGGAAGAGCACAGGAACTTGGTTCTGTGGGGGTTTGGTTTTTTCCTTGGTTTTTTTGGGGTTTTTTTTTTTCACTGTTGTTTTTTAATAGGGTAATATTTGTTCTTGTCTGAAGTAAAAGGTAATGGGAAGAAGACGGTTGGATGTCACTGTATGTGTGTGTAATTGTTTGCCCTAACTAAATTTCAGCTGTTACTTAAAGTGGCAAATTTCAAGGGAAACTTGTCCTGCTGGTTTGAGACGAAGGCATTATTTTAATCAACACCAGATGTTCATATAGAATCAGAAAATGGGACTCCCCCGAATCTCTCTAGAGGAAAAAAAAATTTTTAAGTCCTTTTTTTTTTTTAATATTACAAGCAGAAGAAGTGTCAAAAGTTTGTGTAAAAACTGCTTGTGGAAGAATAATGGACTTACCTGGGAGTAACTCAAACCTGTTGTGGTGGTCCTCTTTTTATGTCAGTTTACACACAAATGTCTTAGGTTTGTTTTACAAAGCTTACTGCTGCTGCTTCTTGCACTTTTCATGTATAAAATCTGTATGTGAGGAAGGGAAATGCATGCAGTGTATTTGTGTTGTAACAGCAGGGGACAGGCTAGCAAGGGACCTAGCTGTCATAAAATCCAGTATTAAAAGGCATTTTTGATTTGCATGCCCATGCTTCCCTTTGCAAACATGTTACATGTTAGCAGAAACACACAGAAATAAGAGAACTTCTACTGAAATGCCTTTGTATTCTGAAACACCCAGAAAGAGCCTTTCTCCCAACCATTAAATTCAACCAGGTGCCATCACAGGCACCTACATCACACTTCCAGTGAGAGGATACCAAGTACAAAATTAGGTAGGTTGGTTGCTCGTAGGAATGTAAGAGCAGTGCTCCAAATCTGTAATTTCTGATGACTAGGGAAGGCCTGATTCCAGAGACATTTATTATGATTACCTTTCTTCATTAAAACATGTATTCTCTATACTTGACTTTCACCTGGTTTTAGCCTTCGTAACAGCTAAAACTTAGCTCTTTTACTTTGTTGTTTTCACTACGTGGACTGAGTTTCCTTAACACATCAACAGCCCTGATATGGGCTTTGTCATAGGGCTTTGTCATAGGGCTGCACAGGGGGTTCAGCACAAAAGGTTAAAGAATTGTTGTCTTCACATTTTAGTTACTTGTGAAGTTGGTCAGTTGAAGTACTTGGGTTTGAGCCCATTTCCACCATTCTTAAAGTAAGAGGGGTTTATATCTTGAGTTCTGTTGGAGTAGTGAATGCAGGGTACTTTCCCTGTAGAGGAGGAGTAATACATTTTTTTTCAGTGCTGATTTGATATGGATTCTGCCCTAGGTTCTTGCCCTAAACACTTCCCCTGCAGACCACCCAATTCTCTCATTTTGGTTTACAGTGCTTTGGACTGGTGTTTACCATAGGGCATGGGTCAAGTTTCAGGTCAACTTTTTTGCAGTATACATGGAAACGAAATTATTCTAATTATTCTGTTTTAATTCTTCAGTCAAGAAAGATAGATGATTAGATCACTGGGAAAAAAGAAAGAATAATAATAAAATGGCCCAGGTTGGTATAGGAAAAAAGAATGTGAGGTGACCATTCAGCAGCCTTAGTGCCTTGCATGGGAATGCACTGGCATCTGTGGCTTGGGCAGCTTTTGTAGTGGAGGTGTTCCCACTTAAATAGGCTCTCTTCTGCAGTAGAAATGTGGTACAGTCAATGTATGAACTGAATGAAAACTTCATGTAAGACTTTGGGAAACAGGGGAGCATGAGAAGAGACTTGGAAAAATGCATGGGTAGTGTTTGACCTTCCTTTTCAACAAATTATTGTAGTTGGTAAAGACTTAATTGTTTGTACTTAGTTTGTGTATGGAGGAAGTCTTAATATATTAGTTTCTTTTCATGAGCATATGAGAAAAGAATGGGAGTGTTAGAGAAGGCTTGGATCTTATCCATGTCTACAAATACCTGAGGGGAGGGTGCAAAGAGAACAGAGCCAGGCTCATTTCAGTGGTGCCCAGTGGGAGGACCAGAGGCAATGGCCTCAGAGAACATCAGGAAACACTTTTTCACTGTGAGGGTGACAGAGCACTGGCACAGGTTGCCCAGAGAGATTGTGGAGTCTCCATTATTGGATATATTTAGAAGAAGCCATCTGGACACAGTCCTGGGCAAGCAGCTCTGGGTGTCCCTGCTTGAACAGGGGAGTTTGACCCAGATGACTTCTAGAGGTCCCTTCCAACTTCAACTGCTCTGTGATTTAACACAGTACTCTTTCCAATACTGTATCCGTATTTCTGATCTTGCTCTCCAGAATCTGTATCCTAAAAAAACATGGAAATGCACCTGTGTCATTTAGGAGCATGCCAGTGCATGCAAGTCTCAGATAAATGGCACATTGTCAGACAAATGTAAGACTAGGGAACATATGATAAATTCCTAACTGCTCAGGACTCCTAGAACTGTGTGAGTTCTTGATGAAAACTATCAAACTCTCCATGGCACAGAATTAGATGAAGCCATTTCAGGAAAATGGAAAACATAAAAGGTGGCATGATCATATTTATTGCTCACCTCTGCTATAGCCTTTACAACATATCGTGAAACCTTGCTACAGCTGCATCTGTATCTTCCAATACAAAGTCTTTATTATTCCTCTTCACATGTAGGGCATTTAAGGATATCAGTTTAGAGATGATACACTGAAAAGAACAGCTGCTCTAGACAAAGAGGGGGATATTAATAAATCAAATACATTTATTTGCAAAAGAAATTGAGATGAAGAACAATTGTTAACTATTATTTTTAACTACAGAAGGCAAAATAATAGCAAAATAGGCATGCAGATTTGATAAGGAAAATCTAAGTTATGGAAATACTTATCATGAATTGTGGAATTGATCTGTGGAGCTAAGACATGGAAAGGTCTGTAGGGAAAAAATAATAAAAGTTGTACAGTATTTCCAATCAGTTTTTCCTCCATCAGCCTCTTTTTGAGAGCTTCCATTAAAATTGGTAGAAAACACTCACCAAGGCTACATATGAGTCACCAAATCCTTTATCTGGAAGGGTCAATCTAAAATAACAGGAATCGTGTTCTTAAAAGCTCTTTTATGTTATTTTGTAAACCGCAAAATAAGCAAGAAATTAATGCTTAATAAAATATTGGCGTGTTCAAAGGGAATCAGTCATCTCTCTGTAATTCTTGTTCTTATAGGAAAGTGGAGAAGTATTTATTGACTGTAGTTTTATATTGAACTTGAAACTGTGGTGAGGGCACAATGCTTTCAAATTGATGGTGGCAGTCAAATTGTCTGCTTTGGGATATAGACAGGATAAGCAAAGGTAATCCCTGGACAGACCAACAGATGTAATTGAAGTATTCGCCCTTGCAATATTTCCATATTAAAATGTCTAAATCCAAGAATAGCTACGGACCACTCATGTTCTCAGTTCTTCGCTGATGATACATACTTCACTTCAGTATGCAAGTGTCTTGCAATGTTAAGATTTTTCGTGAAATCCTTTGCTATTTAGAAAGAAGAGTGTAGTGTGGTAACTGCAAAATCACCCTCGGTTACTGGAGGAAATGATCAAAGTCAAACTCAGTGGAGGGAGCCTCTTTGTTCTAAATACAATTCTAAAGCTTTTATTATTAGCTAGTTGTGGATTACTTTTAACATCAAGCCTCAAGTATAGCTTGTATTTTCTCACAAACCTTCCATTCAATTTGAAACTTTCTCAATTTGAAAACTGTATAAAGTTTGGAATTTAACTATAGGTATTTAAAGGAAACCAAAATGAGCTGCTTAGAGACAGCTAAAAATTTTGTGCAGAAACACTTTCTGGTGGAAGAGGATTTTCATCAGAACTAAGATTTTATTATAGGAAAATGTTACTTTTTTCAAGACCTCCAAATCTGTATTTTCTGAAGGTAGAAGAACTAATCTAAATTTGATGTTTCCCTAGAAGACCACCTTAAAAATAACTTGTTAGAATATCTTATTTTGGAAATACTAATTCAAAATTCTGCTTCTTCCATTTTGATTCAAAATTGTATATAAAATGAAAATGTTGAAATCCATTACAAATCAAAATAATATGTTAAAATGGATTAATAATGTGTTTGTGCAAATGTTTTAATTCTATAACAAACTTCTTGATGAATTTTGAAGGGTTTTTTTTAAATTAATGTTTCATGGACTGTTGTTTTAGTCTCTTGTTTATTAAGGTATTAACCAGTGTTTTTACTCTACCTATTGTAAATTTGAACATAATTGTCGAACTGTATTACAGTGTTAAAAAGATGTATTTTGATAACAATACCATGGATTTTCCCAATATATAATTTCATGTATTTCTCCATAAATCATTTTTTAATAAGAAGTAACAGGAATAGGTAATGATTTTTAAGAGTGATGAAATAATTATCAATATTTTTGATAGCTTTCCCAAATACGTTTAATCACTTTAATACTATGAAATTTTTATCTGGACTATATAGCTTTTATTCCAGCAGCTCCACTGTAACTGTCTAATGAGAAGGTATTTTACAACAGTAAATGTGTCCTGAATAATTTCCTAACAACCAATTTTTACATGTTTTTCTTCTTCTTTTCCTGAAGCATAGAGATAGTCCTGAAAACAATCCAGATACTCCATTTGAGTTCACACCTGAAAACCTAAAGGTAGGCAGACAAAAAAAAAAAATATCAATACACAGACTTTGTCTTTAGATGAGTACTGATTTGTTTTCCTTCTTTCCCTTTAAAAAGCGAATAGAAGCGATCATAAACAACTACCCAGAGGGACACAAGTCTGCAGCTGTTATGGCAGTACTGGATTTGGCCCAAAGACAGCATGGATGGCTGCCCATATCAGCTATGAACAAGGTATTTAGAACTTAATTATCCTTCAAGCATAATTTTACTGTTTTCTTTCAATAGCTTACTAGAATATTAACATTAATTAATCAAAGTTTACTAACGTGGGAATTTACATGTGGCACTGAATTGTGAGAATTCCCTATGAGACTACATTTTTAAAAATTAAAGGGAAAACTAATGCAGAAAACTCAGGGCTCTGTTTACATAATATTAGCCCATTGCTGGAAACTACAGACAGAACAAAACAAAAATTAAGTAAAACCTATTCAGATAGGCTCTCCTCCCAGAATGATCCTAGAATTAGGAACAGAAACTTGATTTTGTTTACTGCTGAATTTGGGGAAAGAAAAAAAAAGTAATGTCAGTGGAGTTTTCCTCCTTCCAGACTAATGGCATTTCACATAATGCCTGGATTATACTTAATCTCTAGGCCTCTAAGGACTCTGCAGAGCAGTGTCAGTGTAGTACATGTCAGGAGTGTTTGGTAACACCTCACAGCCAATGCCAGGAAGACTTGTCAGGTTAATTATTCAAATTGTTACAAAATAAGCAGGCAAACAACTACACTGCTCCAAAGTGAGAGGCTGCATGACAGTAACCAAATACCAAGAAATAAAAAAAAAACTGGTTTATATTCATATGAATAAATCTGTTGTACTTTGTGTTACAGTATGGCATATCATCAGTTTTAAAGTGTAAAGTTTTAAATTCAAATTAAGGTGAGGACTGCAAGTGTTAGAGAAATTACTGAAGGAGTTAAATGAGCATTTAAAGAAAGGCATTTTAGGTCTGCTACAGTTTCTGCAGCTCAGCATAAAGCCTCACAGCTCCTTTAATGCTGTCAGTGTATTTTTGTTTGTTTAAGTTTCAGGTTAATATTATGTTTAAAACAATCTTAAGGCTTTTAAGTGAACAAATATTTTCCATTATTTGTTATTTGCCTGCTATAGAAACTGGAACATAAACCAGTTACACTATTGAAACCAGAGCCAATTCTCAACTTGAACAGTTTGCCAGGGTTCCAGGTTAATGAGGTCAGGGATACTTGTACCAGACTGGCTCCATGGAGATATGCTTCACTCCCTACTTACTAGCTGTGACGGGAATCTGCAGGTGTAGCCCTGGTGCGTCACAGAACCTGAGGGAGACCTGCTCTATGTGAATTAGATGAGCATAGTACCACCTTACAAGTATTCCTTACCAAAAGGCTTCCATGGATTAGTGTGGGCAGGCTCGTACGGGTTTGTCCATTCACACAGCACAAGTGCAGCGTGAGCTGGAGCTGACAAGGAAAGCCCAAACCCAGCTGACTCCTTGCATCCCCTTGTGTCTGACAGTAGATGCTGGAGGGGAGCTGACTCAAGCTCCTCACTGTGCTGACCCAGGGCTTAGTGGAGTTTGTGCTCGAGCAGGGTGACACCAGTCAGAGTAACTCAGGTGTCCTGTCTTGGCACTTGGAATACGTTTGTGCTCTGATACCCTCTTATTTATCTGTTACTGCAAACAGGACAGGTGACTTCAGTGAAATGGTCTGCTAAATGCCTTTACTGCTGCCCTCTGAGAACTCAGTATAGCATGTTTTTCCCTTGTCACAGGTTGCTGAAGTTTTAGAAATGCCTCCCATGAGAGTCTATGAAGTAGCAACCTTCTACACCATGTACAATCGCAAACCTGTTGGGAAATACCACATTCAGGTCTGTACCACCACGCCATGCATGCTGCGAGACTCTGACAGCATTTTAGAAGCCATTAAGAAGAAACTTGGTATGACACAATTTTGTAATATACTTTTTGTATTTTTTTTTACCTTTGTTTAATGATACTGAAGTAAAATTCTTCCTGTGGTGGAAGAAAAAACTAGCCTTGTTCGACTTAATAAGGTTCACATGGGCCCACCTGTTTAGCCTGTCAAGGTCCCTCTGGATAACATGATGTTAACATAATTTATGAATTCTCAATGGAAAAAGTCAATTGAGAATGGTGGATCATGGGATGTAATACTCATGGGTTTTGTGTGTGGGTTGGGGTTTTTTTCCTTTTTGGGTGGTTATGGGGAGAAGAGAGGGTTAGATAGATCAGCAACTAACAACTCTTCCCCTTCTATGAAAAGCTGTGTTAATTTTTCTAAGAACCAGTGGTAAGAGCTGCAGAACAGCTACCTATTATCTGTCATTTCATATACTTTGTTGTCTGAAAAAGGCGTATTTAGATGCAATGTCTTGTTAGTGCAAAGATAACTTAATTTCAACTGAAACTCTCAGCTTGAGAAGTAAAGCAGTAAGGATGATTCTGTCATTTTTACAGAGACAGGCCTTACTTACAACTTTTATTAGTTCCCACCCATTCCTGCTAATAAATGGAGGAAGACTGCTTTTCAGCATTCTTCCTTCCATGGAATATTTTGTAGAGGTCAGACTCTGAGATGTTACTTGGACTAACCTGCCTCTGGGGAATGTCTGTATCTAGCAGTAGAGCAGTTACATGCCATGGATGCTAAAAGTATGTATACAGTTCAGTAAATCATCCTTTGTGTATAAACTTGGAAGTTGTTTATGAATTTGTAGCTAACAATGCGTGGATCTTGGTTAATTTGGGAATACTCAACCCTGTATATTAATGCATTTCCTATCAGCACATGAAAGCTATGTTTCCCTATTTTTCCATTTAATTGTATTGATTACTAAAAATGTTTTTGAGTAGATCTGTTGTGTTTCTCAGAATTGTCATTTCATGGTTATTTTTCAATGAATCATACCTGTAAACAAAGTCTCAAAAATGTATCCAAAAACTGACTTCATGGTTTATTAGAACCTTCTGTTTAATGGAAACATTTTGGACTCATTTAAGGGGGTTTAACTTTGCAAATGCTTTTAAGGCCAAAATACAAGTAATGCAATGTCCATGGGGTACTTAGATTCATGCTTTATTACTCTTGTTCATAACCGTTGCTGAGCCTAATTAATTTATTGGTTTAGGTATTAAAGTTGGGGAAACAACACCTGATAAGCTCTTCACGCTGATAGAAGTGGAATGTTTAGGTGCTTGTGTAAATGCACCAATGGTACAAATAAATGACAATTACTATGTAAGTACTACATTCCCTTTTAAAATATTAAGCTTCTTTGCTGGCTTACCTGTGTTTTCCGTTTGTTCCAGATTCTGAAGTTGTGGTCAGTTTTCTAATTCCTACTGGCAGGGACAACTTATTATTTACAGCATCTTTTAGTTTCTTGGCCTCTTCCTAGAACACTTTGTTTGTATCAAGTGTATCAGTGTATTTTTCATTTCAGTTACTGTCTTGATGATACGAGTGATGCATTTTTTTGATTGTCTGCCCATAAATCTGGAATTTTTAAATAGGTATTTGATAAGCTTTTGAAAGCACTTTAAAGCAGTCTGTTGGAAAGTATGGACTAATTTAAGAAGTGCTGCCTTGAACTGTACCCAAAACTTTTTGTTGCAGCTGACACCATTCTGCAGTATGTGTCATGGCATGTGTGTAGTGGGTGGGCAGAGATCCAGCTCCCTAATACCAGGAAGCTGAAAACAAACCCTTGTACATGGCCTGCATCAACATTGTTTGTTTTAACATAATTTCTGCAACTACGCATGAAACAAAAATCTCAACATTAAAATAACAGGAGACTTTTCAATTTTCCTCATTCTTTAAGCCAGTATGTGAGTTAATGGATAGGATCAAAATTACCTGTGCTAGGGTCACACTGAAGAGTCACTGATCTGATAAATTTGAAGTGCTGCAATTAGCATAACTGATGACTCTTTCAGTTTTGTCAGTGATTTAAATTTTTTTTTTTACAGGAAGATTTGACACCCAAAGATATTGAAGATATAATTGATGAGCTTAAGGCTGGCAAAGTTCCCAAACCAGGCCCAAGGTATGCTATATTTATAATAAATTATAATATATAATATCCTGTATTTATATACTATATATATTAGATTGGTCACTTACATTAAGGATGATGCTTCTGAGAAACTAAATTACTTTTCCAGTGATTTGAGTTCACAGCCTACCGCTAAAAAGCATTAATTAATTCACTGAACAGAAGTGCATGCATTCAAAACCAAAACAAACTGGAAAGAACTGAGAATTTGCATGTTCCTGATGACTAACCAGAGCAGCATGAAATGTGAGAACATGAATTCTGATTTGTCTTAGTACTTAATAGGTGGAATGATGTCACCTGCTGGAATTTTTGTCTAATCATTTAAACCAACAAATTTCTGTTGATTGGTTGGTTTGTTGGTTGTGTTGGGGTTTTTTTATTTCTGACAAAAAACAAAGATTGTAAGTTTGTGAGAGAATTGTTATTGCTGAATTTTTCTTACCTGTTATTTCCCACTGTTCTTTGTTAGCCCACCTACATTTGTGTCAATGGGGAAATTAATTTGACTTGGGTGTTACCTATTCCTATTGTTTCTCTAAAGATGTTTTGAATATAAGAACAATAATCTTAGAACAGTTATAGTTTCAAAAAAACACAGGGAAGCATCTGTAACAAAACTATGATTGATAAAATTTGATGCTGCCTGGCCAACCTCTAAATGAATATAAAAGAAAACAAGTGGTCCTTGCTTGCATTTCATAATTATGAAATTATTTGTCACTACTTGAATTTGGAATCCTTTCACTTTAACAGCTACATCACACTTTTTTTGAAGGTTGAATGGGAAGAACAAAAAAACCCCAGTGGCTTTAGCCTTAAGTCAGATTATGACTGTCCTCTATCCAATGATTAAACAGAATCTGAGTTTTTATCAATACCAGCAATGGATAAAACTGCTTTCATTTTTCAGGAGTGGACGTTTTTCTTGTGAGCCAGCTGGTGGCCTTACTTCTCTGACTGAACCACCCAAAGGACCAGGTTTTGGAGTTCGAGATGACCTCTAAGGATTTTTGTAATATAAGATGAACTGTCTGAAAAGAATAAAGTATCTTCAATCTCAGTAAAATTATATACATTCTAATGTTTTGGTTTACAAAAAAAAGTAACAACAATTAGACCATCCAACTTACTGTGGTTTTAACTACAGCACAGTTTAATCATAATTCCAGATTATAAGAAAAGTGGTTCTGAGCCTGCGTAAAGTGACTCCCTGAAAGAGTCCACTTACATTCAATGGGAGGTGAAGAGTTGCATCTTTGATCCGTCATTGAAAATTCTTTCAGCTTCTTCTGAAGCTCTTTGAGGAAGCAACAAAACTCACTAAATTACACATCTGGCAAATGCACAAGGAACCAAACAGAAAGATTATCTGACAAACTTCATCATGTTACTTTTATTGGCAATTTATAAGCAAACAAACAAACAAGAAAGGTTATCTGAGCCACGTTGTGTAAAAAAATCTCATAGGTTCAGTAAGAAGTGGTTCTTCTTAAGCTTAATTCTTCATGGTATCATTCAGTGATGAGGAAAAATGTAAAGCCCCAAACAGCAGTAGTATTCTACTAAAAGAATGAATAGCAACAAAAACCAACTTCCTGTGCAAGTTTAGTACAGACAAGGTGTGGAGTTGGGGAAAGACAGAATCCACCAGAACAGTTCAACATGTGCCTAAGGGTAATAATATCTGACACTGGATCTTTGATTCACAGATCCTTCTTTGACCTTACTACTGTGTACCAGCTACTTTCAAGAACTAATCTCTGTGAAATTGAGGAATTTCATTGAATATAAAAAAGTTGAATTTTTTTAAATTGACTGCATATTGACACTTGATGCTTATAAAACTGGGCAAATGCTTTAGCTGTACAGACATACATTTCCATGTAAATTAGGAAATGTGGACACATCAGTCACCTGAGACCATATTGTGTCTGTCTCTTCTAAAATCTGCATGGAACTTACATTTTTATTACAATTGATGAGATAGATGGAGCTTAATTGTATCATTTGTAATTTTATTCTATATTATATTTAGTTTGTTTTGATAATCTGATTAATAGTTCTTCACCAAACTATCCACCCTCTTCTGAGTTAAATTCTGTTTTTACAGATTACCTGCATAATGACTATCTCATCTAATCTGTTCATGCACCACCCTTATTTCAATAGGCTCTGTGAAGTTCCTTCACACATCGTTAAAAAAGCAGTATTATTGTTGGTAGTTCTGGGAACATAATAGATCTGTAAATCACTTGTATGAAAAAATTGCTCTCTCTTCCATATTATTATATTTATAAAATGAAATAATTGAATTGCATACAAATGGAAAAGTAAATTCAATAAATACATACAGCTCCTGAGGGAAGCAGTTTCCAAACAAGCATGAAAAAAAAAAAATCTTGTGTAGAAGTAGTATAGAACATAGTGCACAGGAGAAAATAGTACATGGATTGAAATCTTATCTGTCATTTAAAGTTCCTGAATGCTTTTCTGAAAGGTCACTCCATGTTAGTAATAGCTGCAGGCCTTGTATCAGGCCAAGCATCTGGCACTATGTGGCACTTCTCTAGAGACACGAAATGAGGCAGATGGCATATCACATCTCGATGCAAAGGCAGACTCATTTTAGTATCCCAGTCTGACTGAGCTGTTTGTTCAATTATAACAACAAGCTGTGTTCTAGCTCATGCAGCCTTACCTTATTCTAACCTGGTGTGAAAGAAGGCAATTTGAAGTGTATGTTGAATACAAGTGAGGATGTTGCATGCACTGTGGAACTATCCTGTGCTACAGTTATTCATGGTTTTGTATGTAATAGTGAAATCCCTTGGGATTGCATAATGGTGTTGAAGAGAAACATAGTTTTGGACCTGCCAAGCTTGACACTTCCAAGTATACAAAAACAAAGCTCTAGAATGCCAGATTTTGTCCATTTGTAAAGCCAGGCATTATTTCTGGCCTTATCCCACTTTTCTCCCCAGTTCATTCCATCTGCACATGACAATTTCGATGTCTGTCTCATAAGCAGAACATGGACCTCAACAGTTTCCCATTTATTGGAGATTGTTCGTGATGTTCCACAGACAAGCTGTCAGTCATTTTGATGCAACATGTAAGAGTCTGCCAGTCACTTGACTAGAATAGGATAACTTACATTATCCCAACTGCATGGCACAAATCTGATACATCACTCTTTAAACTGAATATTGTAGGGCAGCTACAGGACTGAAATAATTGAAGAGAAATAAGAAAATAACCATTACTCTTCTCTTTCATCTTACCCTCTTCATTCATCCATTATATGAGGCTTTATGGTCTGGTTTCTCCTCAAAAAAGTTTGGGCAATCACTGTATTAAGATAAATGGTTAAAAAAAATATTCATATCTTGGGTTATTTCAGGTTTTGTTGAAATCTGAACGTTTCAAACATCTCAACTAGAAATACATATTCTGCATTGTTATATGTAGCTGTTTACTATATACAATAAATTATTTTCACAATGGTAACTTTACACAGGATTGTGATGAGAATTAAAAAGGTGATCATTATGAGAGAGTTCCAGATTAGTGCAAGAACTGATACATCTGAGTTCTCTTTTCTGTTTTTGAATAGCTGCAGGTAACACGCTTTTTTTCTAGTAGTAAAAACAAACATATTTTACTAGTAGTAGGACATTTCTGTTAACAAATATTAACAGGACATAATTTTCATTATCCTCAATAGCAAAGGGTCACTAACATTAATTCTAGGCAGTAGCACTAACCTGTCAAATAATTACACACTTGTAATTCTGCAGTTTCAATTGACTGGTTAATAGCCTGGATTGTAAGAGTACTGGGTGGTGAGTTAAGCAAAAAATGAGTCAACTACAGCAACAGTCAACACATTCCTGAAACTAGTACTATAGCACCAACAGAACTGATTCTCTGTTGTCAGTGGTCTTGTTTGCCTCTCCTTCAATGAGGGAAAAATTAAAGAACTCACATACTATATTAGTTCTCTAAAAGTGGAGGATAAAGAGGAAACTGGGGAGAACAAAAAAAAGACTACCTTGAGAAGATTTTAAAATAGGTAGTCTTGAGAAAGGAAATGTGATTGAGGACACAGAAGCAGAAGACATCCAAAGAATCCACTGGACTCTGAGAGTGGGATGTGATGGTTCTTTCCTTTGGTGAAGACAGAAGGAAGTGTGGAGTAATAGGAAATTCTAGATACCCAATGAGGTGTGTGATGTTAGATAACAGAAAGGATTTCCATGACCACCACTGCTAGAAAAATGTTATCTGGAACAGTGCTCTGTCATTAAATAGGAAGAAGCAGTGAAATCCCATTCCACCTGTGTTTGCTGGCCCCATGGGCTGACCTGCCAGTTCTTATGTCAGATTTCTGTACTGCAGTCTGAAATTTTCAGTCCTTCAGTTACCAGACTGAATTCAGCAATGACACAGTTCAACCAGATGCTGGACCCGTTTGTCTTAAGACCAGCAGTTCACAGGGCTCGTACCACAGGATGTTCCCCTGGGGAGGGCAGGTCAAGTACTCTGCACACCAACACCGTGCAGCTACAGAAGCATCTTGCAGCTGCGCTAGATGTAAACGGGAGGGGCTGCTGGAAACAAGGGGAAGAAACAAATGTAGGGGTAGCAATTAGCAGTCAACTAACTGATGCTTTTTATTAGTCCAAACAGTAGTTCTTATAAAAGGCTTAAGGAACTGTATTTTTTCCAGTTACTGATAAATATTATTATCAGATCTTAACAGCTGCTGCTGCAGATACTGCTCATGAGACTCCCATTATTTCAGCTGCTGGTTGTGAACACCTTACACACACCAAACTCCTGGAACTGCACACTACTCATGCACAAGGATCAAAATGCAGTATCACAATGCAGGCCACACCTGTAGCCTGTCATGTTGTACAGTGTGAATCCCTGGATAATACCATGAGAAGAAAAATTATTCTGCCTTTGGAAACTGCTCTTACTCCACTTATGCTGACATTCCATGGGCTTTCTACTCTTCAAGGAGCTTGCCACTTCTAGTGATAGCCTCTGCCATCAACCTAACACAAAAGAATATGAAAGCAACTCCCTTTGTTACATGGTCACTGATGCTGGCAGAGCTGTTCCTGACCACCAGACAGTACTCACTGTACACTTAACAGAATCAAATGAAAGTGAAGGCAGTTGCTTTTCAACACAAATGATCTTTACCAGCATTTGTACAGGAAAATTGTGAAAGCAAATGAGAGAAGTTTGTCTGAACAGTAAGCCGTGCAGCCTGGGAATATGAGAGATTTGTGATGCCATCCTCTACCCATGCTGGTACATAATGGGTGGGGATCAGAATATACAGCAAGTCCACACAATAGGTGGCCTCAATCAAAGTAATCTTTCGATTCTGGGAAAAAAAAAAAATCACTTTTCTAATGAATAGGTAATATTACGGAATTTATACACAGTAACACATGAAAGTAATCCATCAGCAGAGTACGGCAATTAAGACTACGCTAAAGGGCTTTTGTTTAGCTGCCTTGTCAAGATACTACACACCTGGCAGCCCTTCAGCACCTCCCAGAAGCGATCTGGAGAGCATTAATCGAGAACCCACGAGTACAACACCAGACAGGTTCCTTAAGTTCTGCCACATACTATTACTGTTACAAGCAGACGCAAAACCTTTCACGAGTGCAGAGGAATGACCCGTTTCCAAGGTTGCAACTTGGGCTACATCGCCAGTCAATTCCCTAACACCTTAAATGTGACGTCTGGCTCATTTGTGCAAGCAGGGCACCCCCAAAAAACTAGTTTAGAAACCTAGAAGCTGTCTTGTCCTGCAGCTCCTTCCCTGTCTCCGCCGGGAAAGAGCGGCGGGCGGATGGGAACTGTGCCTGAGTGGGGGACGGGGGGGATACAGCACTGACCGGACCCCCCCGGTGCGGCAGGATCGGCATCCCACAGCCTTTCCCGAAGGCGAACGGCCACCCCGGGCTTTCCGGCACCGCGCCACACGCACCTGCGTCCGGGGGCTTCTCCCAAACACTGCAGGGCCTTTAGCCGCAGCCCCTCCGTACCCGCTAGTGCCCGGTGACGGGTGGAAGGGGAGAAGATGGAATGGGATGGGCTGCGCCCGCCGCGCACGCGCACTGCGCCGGTTGGTTAAAACTCACT
>VXAD01006258.1:1068968-1099417 GCA_013399195.1 Dicrurus megarhynchus | reverse complement strand
GCTGTCACCGCCTGGCCCGCCGAGCCTGGCCCCTGCCCCGCCGCCCGGCGTGGGGGGCCCGCCGCCTACGGGAGGTTCCCGCGGGTGGCAGGGCCGGGAATGTGCGGGAAAGGTAGGGAGGCGGCACGGGCGAGCGGGGCGCGGGTGCCGAGCGCGGCATGGCAGTGTACACACACATAAGCACACATAACACACAGACACACACGCACGCACATAACACACACGCCCCGCCTCAGTGTCGGGAATTTCGGCTGCTCCCTGCAGCCTCGGGAGTTGCTCCGGCGGTGCCCGGCCCCGCCGAGGCTGCCTGGCTGCTCGGCAGGAGAACGCCTTCCCTGCCTTCCCTGCCAGCGCCAGGCAGCCGCCGATGGGGATGGAGCGCGGCAACTCGCGTTGCACAGGTGACAGCAGGCAACAAAGGAAGGGCAAGGAATGAGAGAATGCCAGGCTCAGTTGCTCAGTTTTTCATTCTTGTTCCTGTCAGGCTCTCGAGGTATCATTGATAATATTCAGTCTTGGTTGGTTTTTTTGTTTCGGTGGGGTTTTTTTGTTTGGTTTTTTTTGGTCTTTTTTTTGCCTAAAGACTGTGTATCCGATAAGAAATGAAAGGGTTTGTTGTTTTTTTTTTACTTTAAACTCGCAAATAAAATAAATATTTTGTAGAATCACAGAATCAATGACGTTGTAAAAGACCTCTGAGGTCGTTTAGTCCAACCTGTGACCAAACACTGTCATGTCAAGTAGAACGTGGCACTAAGTGCCGTGTCCTGTGTTTCCTTACACACCCTCCAGGGACGTCGATTCCACCACCTCCCTGGGCAGCACATTCCAATATCAGTATTATTACTTACCAATAACAATATTATTAGCTAGAGCTCCTGTGGAAATTACCTGGACACTGTCACTATGTTCCATGCCATTCTTCTGTGGGCCATGTGATATGGAAGAAAGGGAATCTTACGCCTCTGAATTACAAGGTAACTCATGGGATAAAACAAATCTTTAATGGAGAAAAGTGAGTGAGTGGTGATGCTTATAGGAACAAAAAGCTATTGGACAGATGTGGAGCAGTCCAAATGTACTTATGTTCCAGGAAAAAATTGTCTAATCTTGGAATGCTAGGGAAGGGTGAGATCATCATGTCTATAAGAAATCATTAACTATTATTAAAATAATTCATGTTTATTGACAAGCCATGATTTGGAGGTTGGGGGCGCTTCTTTTTCTCTGATTTTAAAACAGAAAGGGTTTGGGTGTTTTTCAGTATACAGGTTGATGGTAGCTTGGTTGTCCTCAAGTCTTGGTTGCTGTAGGTAGGGACATGGTGAGCTACTCACAGGTGCTGTGCAGCTGCAAGGAACCAAGCATCCTGTGCTTTCTTTCCTTCTTCTGCTGTAATCCTTTGCTATAGTTCAGTGGGTAAAAGTCCCCAGAGCAACAGATCTCCAGTATTATCTGAGATTTGAAGGTATTTCAGCTGTTCTTATTATTTGAGGTTTGTGCAGGTGTTGGGTGTCTCTCACTTTTCTTCATTCTTTAGGATAGAAATTCAGACTCCCTGCTGACCTTGTGACTTGATCAGGTGGGGACCTTAATCTCACCCTCTGTGAATTTAGTGGGTTTCTGTGCAAGCTTGAGAAACTGTCTGTTCAAGTAAAATTGTGGGGTTTGAGGTACAGCAGGATATTTCTTTGGGAAGGTAATGGTGAACCCATTGACTGTCTGTGTCATTTTACACCCCACCTCCCCCTTAATAGTTCTACTTTTCTGTATGTATCATGCAAGCTAAAATGTCAAGGAGTACCAGTGTTCTTCTTGGCACCCAGAGGACCATGGTGGCTTTTTTGTGGCGATGTCAGTTTTTCAGTGTCTGGTGTGCGAGTCCCTTTTCCTATTTCCTGGCTTTTCTGTAGTAATCACTGAGTGTGGGCAGTTGATCAGAGAGCCTTTGGTTCTTTCACAAAGATGACAGCTCAGTCTTTCAAATATAAATATTTGTGCCTTTCTCTTGCCATCTCTTTGTGTGTTCTTCTCCCACCCAGAGGATTATTCAAAATCATTTGTGAACTCAGAATACTACAGACATGAAAGCTTAGGACAGATGTTGTGTAAGAAAGCAAGTCCCATGCCACAAACTGAAGTATGTGCACGGTTTCTTCCAACAGGCTTGCACAATAGGTGACTTCTTGGAGGAAAGGGCCTTTTAATAAGCAGGCTAAATGAGTGCTTGTATGAAGCTTCCGTGTTTGCTTGGCATTAGTTGCAGGAGGTAGTGCTATGTTACCACTTAACCATAGGATTAAAAGCATACGCTGAAAGTTGAATATCTATGTTTATAAATTAGTGATCACCAATCATTCTCAAAAAACCAGTTTCATTGCATGCTTAGGTGTCTGTTTAAATTCCTCCAAACTCCATAAGCTGTTGCAGCTTTAACTTAACTAGGTGGAAGGTCCTGGATATCCTTTTTAGTGGAAATATGGGCAGCTAGAAATGGCTGAGCTAGAACTTCTTCCTCAGTATTCAGAACTTCTTCCTTGGTATTGGGCTTACAGACAGGAAAACAAATTCTATTTGTTGAACTGATTTACCATGTTTAGGCAATCTTAGGCTGATGAAATTGCCTGGGAGAGTAGTGCAGTTGGTCCTCTTTAAAATTGGAAAAAACTTTTGATCACAAAATATGTAATGATTACCTGCTACCACACTGTTAATATACACACTCAGAACAACCTACTTCTGACATTTTTTGGATCTTATTTTATGAAGTGATGGACTGGGCGTGAATGTTCGGTGTTTCTTCTTTTCCGTGTTCTATTGCAGATGGAGTATTATAAATGTTGATTGGTCATTTAGTCTCCAAATCAAACTATTTTTTTAACTACATCATTAGACTCTACTTAGACTCTAGTGACAGATGGTATGAAATAAATATTAGCACAAACTCAGTCTTGCATTTTGTGTTATTACACTGAATGATTTTATTAACAGAATAACAGAAGTCAGAGCTCTGCTAACATCTTTAGTTTTTTTTCTTGTCAGTTCATTATTATTCCAGAACCTAGAAAAGTCTTAAAAGTTCTTCTGTAAGCTTATGGAGGCAGTTGAGGACCTTTATTGACACCTTTCTTAAAGACTAAATATTAATGTAGAGACATGAAGCCCTTCAGAGTATGACTTTGCCTTGTTTTATTTTAAATTATTTCCATGGATCTGATGAAGCATCCTTATGTCTGCTGCAACCGCTTTAGCAAACAACAAATTAATAAATGCTCCTCAGTTTCATGGTTTCTTCTCAGAATGCTCTAGGTAGTGATAATGTCACAAGAGGATTGGTTTCACACTGGGTTATGTTAAGAAAAGCCATTAGCAACCTTAGAGACAGAATTATGGGCTATATTAGAGGCAAAAACTAAAAATTTCCTCTGAGGAGGAAAACTTTATATATTTTCTTCTCTGGTCCTGTCATCTGCTTTCTACCCATGAGTAGCTTGCTGGAGATAAAAAGTATTGGAACAACTCTTTCCTTGCCTTATGTCTTGCATTCATGAGGCTGGAAAGCATCAGAGGTAGAAAGCACTTCCTGCCCCCCACTGGGCTTCAGAATGTATTTAGTGCAATAGAACCCAAATAACTCTCACACGTTTCCAAGCGTTCTGTGGTAGGTCTTTAAAAGTTCCCCTGTTTGATGACAGCAGAAATGAGCTCATGTGTGAAGACATTTCCTACGGTTTCCCTTCTATTTCCGAGCTTTTTGTATTAGTCCCACTTAAGAGGTGTCTGGCTATCAAACGTTTCAAGTTCTGTTGGCTAGATAACTCTTAGCAGGTTTGTGGAAATGTCTTCCTCTTGTTGGTTTCTTTCAAGATTGTGTGCAACAAGCAGCTAACAGAGAAAGCAACTTTCTGTGGTGCTCTTCACTCTTCAGCAGCCTGCTAATCTGGATTCTTACTACTAGTTTAATGATAAAGGGAAAATGGGCCTTTCATTTAGCGTTATTCTCTTTCATGTGTGGATAATGCTAATCTATTCATCTTTTGACTTCAAGAAGAAACAGGTACCTTGACACCTGTTTCACCTTTTTTAAGCAAAGAAAAAAATCCTGTCTTTAGTCTTGAAAATAACTGGTTCTTTGCTTTCCAGTCCCTTTGATCCTCCAGATGACACAGTAAAACTTTAATGAAAGTTAATTGCAGTAGTCACTGTAGTTTTACAGCCCTAAATAGTTATACTTGTCTGCAAACAGTATCCTGCTTGTTCTCTATTTCCACTCCATCTGTTCCCTCGCTATCTCTTTTCCCCAGAAGAAAGATTATTTCTGTAAAGGAGCTAACAGATGATTTTGTTGTTATTTTTGTGAGATTTGATGATGGCCAAGAGGTGGCAATAAAGACTGTTAAATATTTTGCATGTCTTCACAATTTAGCCAGGACAAAAACCTCTGTTAGGAACCTGTGAGTAAGCCAAGATCGCTTTCTTTCCTTCATCTACCACTTTAGAGTCTTCTTATGAATGGTAGCACTCCAGCTACCTGCTTTACCTGTCCTGAATCCTGCTAAAGTTGAAGGACTGACTGTAAGTAGGTGTTGGCAGTTCATCTGTTTTTAGCCTGTGAAGGGCCTTTGTGTGTGTTTTAAGTAATGTTCTTTCTGGCAGTGCTGCAGATAAGTTGTGGGTTTTCTTGGTTTCAGATTGATAAATTATCATTAGTTTATGAAGATTTAAACAAAAATTACTGAGGTTCTAGTAATAATCTATGGGTGTATGAAATCTTTTGTCTTGGAAATCTGTAGGTTTCCAGAGGGAAAGTAGATTCCTGTTGAAGGAGTTGAAAATTGCTTGGCAGTAGGTTAGCTTATCTTATGTTTGTCAAAGTACTGGTAGAAAGGCTTTTAAGTTTTATTTTGGTAGGTTCTGCATATGCAATAGTCTTTCTTAATTGAAAAATATTTACTTAGCTACATCTTTAGGGAATAACCAGTAGATCAAACCTGACATTTACAACTCCACTTCTCTATGTAGTTTAAAGAGTGTATCATATTAAGCTGAACTGTGCAGGTGTTTCCTTTGAACCCATAGCTCATCCTAAAAAAGACTCAAGAGGAAGCATCTGTGAATGTACAAGTTTTTAGATTTGTAGATTAAAAAGGAGGACTAATGGATTTTGCAATAAGTCTTTTTGGCTCCTAAGAGCCAGAATTCTTGGGCTAGCATATTCTTTTATTTCCCTGCAAGAGAATTCCTCTTTGTAGAATCAAGGATCTCCTTTATTTTGAGAGGGTATCGAGACTAAAGGGCAATCCCTTCAGGCACTCCAGAAGCTTATCTGTGTCTGATTCTAAGATGTGAGGTTGTTTCTCCATGTAAATGTTTATTTTGACACCTAGGTGTTTCCCAGAGTAGGAATATGATGTTTGCATTCTACTTAATTGTCCTGATATGATTTGAGTATGGCACCCATACTCACAATACTACACAGGTTCTTCTGGCCACCTGTGTGAGTATTTGTTAAAATAAATGCTATCCTGACTATGTAGCATAAGTTTCTGGAGAGTGTAGAAGACACAAACCTTGCCCTATGCTGCATGTATCAGCAGGAGGAGAGAACTGCCCATAGACATCCTGCTGCTGAGGTAAAGAACATCTGCATTTCTGATTCATGGGACGGAATCACGGACTAGCTGAGGTCAGAAGGCCCCTCTGGAGGTCATCTAGTCCACCCTAGGCTCCCTGCAGGCTTAACTAGAGCAGTGTGCTTACAGTCATGACCAGTTGAACCTGAAATTTGGCCCAATAATGCAAGTAAAATACTATAGTCTGATTTTAGTTAGTCTGTTGGGATACCTTGCTGAACTTACTGTTGAAAGCTTGATAAATTATAAAACTGTCAAACTTTTTTCTCGTTCAAATATGTAATAGAACTTTTTTTTAGCTGTTGTAGTTAATGTGTTCTTCCTGACTAATTTAAATTTTAATAGTCAAAGGATGCATTCTTCTTGTGCTGCCTGTGTGTGGTAGTCTTGTAAAGCTGTGGTACATTCTACCAAATTCTGCTATACAGATTCTTAATTAAGTAATTTTAAAAATCTATTTAAATTACTAATTAGCTGGTTGCATAAGTAAGACTTCTTTGCACTTCATTTTGCCTGTTAAAAATGCAGTTTCTGCTTTTAAAGAAAGACAAATCCATATATGTCTTCTGTACATTATTTGTGCTATAACTTACTGGAAAAAAGTCTCTTCCGGTGCTTGACTCTGAGTAAGCTTGTGAGTGAGAAACTGAAAGTGAAACAATCTTTTTTTCTGTTGCCAAAGGAGAGGTATGAAAAATAGCTGAAGTATAATTAGCAATAAGAGAATTTATTCAGAAATTATTATTTGAATATTGAGAACATCTGCAGAAGAACTTAGTCCTTTTTTTGATCCTTTGGAATTCTTTAAAGAATAAAAACAATTATTTATTCAAGCTATTCTGTTTGTACTGTTCTTTCTGTTTGTCTCTTTCCAGTGATTCCTTGCAGAGCAGCCAGCCTGTGTAAGAACAATGATGCTAGTATCCTCCATGAAAAGACAAAGGGTTAATCTGAGAGTAGAGAAATGCACTTGAGAATAATACAATACTGACAAGTGTCCTTCACATTCATCTTGAATGCTGGCACTGGTTCAGTTCCTTACTGGCCTGCATGGAGGAATGCTGTAGAAATAGTGTAAGTGGTTCAGAAGGAACGATGCCCCTTGTCACCATGTGGGAGCCACTCCTGCCACACTGAAATGGGGGTTGATGTCTGACTTCTGAAAGGAAGATTTATCACCATTCTGGGGAGAGGCAGTGCTTTTTTTTGTTTGTTTGTTTCTGTTTGTTGATCATGTCAGGAGATAACCAGAGATAACCCTATTCTTAAACATTCGTGTCTTACATCTTATCACTCCCATTTTGTGGTAGGGAATATGTGTACTTACATGCATAGAGGGAAGCTTCAACTCAAGTCTCAGAATTAGGGAGGAGTTTCTGCTTTTAAATAATTCCTAACCCTTCTTTAAATAAAAATATCATCTGCTTTATGTTATGTAAGTTCCACAAACTTTCAGCTTTTGTAATTTAATTTTTTCAATTTAAAATCAGTTTTTCCATAAAATGTAAATGCTTTCAATGCAGCACTTTTCTTGGTTATTGAGAGGAAATTACATGATTAAATTGATAGTGGTAATAGAATGATCTTTTTTTTGCAAGATAATATGAGCTCATTGATAAAGATTCTGCCATTCCTGTGCAATCTGGGATGCCGTTGTGATATCAAATGTCCTACTGTTTTATGCTTTTCTAGAAAAAGTAACCCTTTTCCAAGCCTGTTGTGAAAGTTGTTAATTACTTAAGACTATGGTTTTGCAAGTTCATTTCTAATATATGTATCCAGTCTATGTGCTTCACTATTAAGCAAGCCCACAGCCCTTCCAAAACTTCTCTGAAATAATGGAGAATTCCATAATCTTACTGGTAGAATTTCTGTTCTGAAAGTTTGTCCTGAATATAGAAATCTATACTATTTCTGTATAAATTAGAGGGTACTTACTGTAAAGAGAGTTCCTTGGCCCTGTGTGTTCCTTTTGCTAAATAACTGATATTTAGGATTTCAGACTTGTGAAACTGTTTCTGTTTAAAAATTAAAAAAAGGAATCATAGTATTTGATCCTACATTTTTGTTCCTTCTTATTCAGGGCTTTCCTATTTCAACTCTTTATATCAAATCATCTTTAGGGATCCCTAAAGCACCATCTTCCCCACTCACCTTTTTTCAAGGTTGTGCCATCCTGTCTGTTTAGGCCGTATTTGTCAACATTGTTTTTTCACCCTAAATAACATTATGTAAACAGATTAATTCCTAAGGCTTCTTTTTTTAAGTCAGGAAGGCATTCAGCATCCTAGAAGGGAGTTGTACAAAGAGTCAGCTGGGAAAAGAATTCATCTCCTCCCTCCTTATTTTGCTTTCTACCTTTTTCTCAGCGCCTTACAGGGCTTTGGTGGCAGTCTCTTGGTGTCTGCTTTTGGGTGGGTCTTGATGCAGATGGGTTTACCCAGGTTTAGGGTCCATGAATCTAAATAATTGTTTGAGAGTGTCCCATCCTTTGAAAATTACCTTTTTGGATACTTGGTCTTCAGTACTCAGTGTACTGCTGTTAGATGTTAAAGTAGAGCCTACCACACTCATTTTCTTTAGTTCTTCCCTGTTCAGTTATCCATGTGGAAGAACTTTAAAGGTCATTTATAGATACCTGGGATCCTTCTTCTTTTCCTCTGTCATGCTCTGCTAGTAATTTTTAGGTCTCACATGCCAAGCAATATTTGATTGCTTGACATAGCACCTGCAAGGATATTTTGACAAAATGTTGGGTTTTATGTATTTTTTGCAGTGCCTTGGAAAGACATAAACAGTAATTAATTCCATATGAGTTTAGAAGTGTGATACCAACAAACTGCTTTGATTTTTGTTTTTTCATAATCTTGATGTGTGGAGTGACATTTGCAGTGGGAGGATCTCAGAGTCTGTTTGAGACTGGAA
The DNA here is from genome assembly GCA_013399195.1 of Dicrurus megarhynchus. Classification (NCBI taxonomy): domain Eukaryota; kingdom Metazoa; phylum Chordata; class Aves; order Passeriformes; family Dicruridae; genus Dicrurus; species Dicrurus megarhynchus. Next base: position 1,090,859 of record VXAD01006258.1, on the reverse strand, counting down.
ACTTCAGAGAAAGTAAAGGAAGGAAATGGGAGGAGTGTGTTGCAAAAGAAGTGAAACGAGTGCTTCTTGTCTATATTTGCATGACTTCTTGCTGTGTTCTACAGTGTGGCTAACCTTTACCTTCTGCTGTGCCAGAAATGCTGTCTGCCCTGTATTAGAGCAGCACTGTTCATTTGCCCTGCTGCACACAGCAGAATTGCGTCATGAGTTGATGGGTTTTTGGTTGATATTCCACTTCAAATGATCAATTGTATGAATCTCTGGGGTTAATGCATTTTTACAGTCTAGGTTACTGCTCCAAGAAGAGTCCTGTGGCAGAAGCTGGAATAAGTTCTCTAACTTAAGAGAAGGTTACAGGAAAAGAGGGTCCCATATTGAAGGAAGTTGAACACTGACCCTGAAAGTTACCTATTTTCAGTCTGTTTTGGAATTTGTGTGAGATACAGGCTTTTTGTGAGCACATGCTAAGTGTTATCCTCACATGGGGATATCTGCTTTGAGACTTTTACCTTTTTCCTTTAGCAGTGGTAGGAGAGAGTGTTTGCTTGCAAGTGTTGAAAATGAAGTCAACAGTAGCTATGGTCTAACCAAGTATAAATTACTATCTAATGCAAACTAATCTGAAAAATAAAGTCTTTGGTGTTACAGGTGTGGCAAATTGGTCAAATTCCTCACTTCATTATTTCTGTCAACTTAAGTTGCCATCTGTAAAATGAAGGAAATGAGGCATTTTCGTCTTCCAGCAATATTGTGAAAATAAATAAATTAATATTTGTGAAGGGAGAGGCAGCATTCCCAGTTCTGATTTATGAATAGTAATTTCTTTGGAGTTGTCCAGGATAGGTGCTGCCTTCTATTTAGGATGTTGTTGGATTATTTAAAAAAAAAAAAAAGGTGGTGTAGATATTTTCTTCTCTTTAAGAAGGTAGAACTCAAGACAAGCTGAAATAGCAGTAATCATGTTAAGAATGAGAAGTAATTCTCTTTCTCTAGAAGCAAGTGAAGCCACTTGCTGCAGCTGTTTGTGGTCATTGGTTTCTCAGAACTTCACCAGGTTGTCAGCGTGTTGGTTTCATTCTGACAGGTAGATTTTGGAATCTTGTTAAGAATTTGTGAGGCAGGAAATGTACAACTTACTCCAGTAAGAGTTTCAGTCCTTACTTTGCTGACACTTAATATAATGTAGTTGCTAGAAAACCTTTGGGAAGATGTGCAAGTGTATTTCTAAAGACAAGCTGTGACGTGAAAGAGGCTCGTCTCTTGCTCAGAACAGCTGTTACTGAAGCATGACCTCTCTGATGAACCATATGTGTGAACCCATAGTACGTTTAAATTTCAAGTCCACATAACACATCTCATTGTACTTTCCATTATTTCTTTACTGTGTTTTCCTGCTCAAGTAACAAACTCAACCTGGTCTATGTAAAGTATGACTAAAGCTGAAAATGTCTGACTGAGTAGATAACTGAGAGACTTAAATGGACCTCTAAATGTCTCTTCGCCTCAACTGTTATTTAATTCTACGTATAATGAAGTTCTTGTAATCTCTGATAAGCATGTGTTTAGTTAAAAAAAAGAGGAGAAAAACCTTACTAAAGGTTAATTAGAAAACTATAGATTCAGTCATGGTCTTTAGTAGAGAATATTTGTTATAAAGAAGTTGACAAGTCTAAGTGCTACTACTACCACAGAAATCAATTGAAGAGTGTTATGAAATCTGTGGAACTTGACACTTGAAACCAAGCACAGGTAAACACAGGCTCTTAAAATAGGGATTATGGGTAGAAGCCCAAGGTCCTATATAGGCAAGTGCAGCAAAACCCCTGCAAAGCTTTTGTTTGTTTTCTGCATAGGAAGGAGTTGTATGTCCTCTCATTTTTTTTCTCTTCCTAGTAGAAATTCCTAGACTATGAGATACATTCCTTATTTTGGTAGGAAGTAGTGGTGAGTTCCAGCTGAAGTATTGGAAAATCTTTCTTGCTGCCTGAGTGTTGGCTGTTTTTTTAGGGACTTCATCCTATCCCTGTGTCGTGTAGTCTGGCATGCAATGGGTAGGTACTTCAGAGTATATTAAAAGCTGTTCTGGAGATTGTGAGTAGTCACTGCCCATGCCCATTTTACTGTTACACCATTTTATAAAGGACACCTTTATAAAATGGAGTTCAAATAAATAGTTTATTTTGCTTATTGCAGAAAGATTTGTACAATTCTTATATGTTTGGATGTCAGGTATCTGAACATTTCAAATTAAAAAGTAGGAATGCTCTCTGATAGGACAATGAATCTGTTATCCATCTATTAGCTAGTATCTGAGGAATCTCCAAAATATATGTATCCAATTTATCTCTTGACACATATTTCTGAAATGTATGTTTGTTAGGCTGATGTTTTGTTTTCTTTGATTTTTTCATATATCCTCTAAAATCTGGTAGGAAAAACTGCTGCAGGGGAGAGGTAAGGCTCTGTTTCTGAGATTGCACAATAGGTACAACAAAGGAGTAGAACTATTCCCAGCATTGCATGTTCTAGCCACAAAGTTGTCTCGAGTATTGTGAAAATCTTAAAGAAAAATTGTAATAAAAAAGAATTTCTCACTTCTGAACCAAGAATGTTTTGTCATATTTTTATCGTCAAATGCTGTAAAATCTGCCAAATTTGTGACTCGTGTCCGTGCTGGGTACTGCATTTGCACTTAATACAGCAACAGACTGTTGCCTTAGGCACATTAGTTTGAGACTGTGTTGGAGCTTAGTTCTTTCATCATAACCCTGACACTGGAATGTGCATGCACTGAACCGTCGCAATTGTGTGAAAAGACCTTGTGAATATTTTCCAAATAAAAATGTTCTTGTCACCTTTCGTCTGCAAAAGCCACTGCATGTATCATTCAGGCAGTGTTCTCTCTAACATACTAAATTGCTCTGCTACCTAAAGCCAGTAGTGGTTAGTAATTTATTTGCTGGTTTATTCGTCTGTCAGAGAACTGAATTGTGAGTACAATGAGACACCATGGAGTGCAGGGCAAAAAGGGCCTGATAAATTGTTCTGTTCGTTGTATTTGAAGGTATTATAATGTATACCACACACAGGAAGTGGTGATGGTAAAAATACAGTCTCAAATAGTACAGTGTACACAAATAGCCTTTTATTTCATCTTTTCTTATGCAGAATGTGTTCTCCTTTGAGCTTGTAAAGGATTATATGGTTTTAACCTGCAGCAGGAGGCAGGCTTGCCAGTAGGGATGTACTGCAGTGTATATTTAGTCCATTATAGCTGCATATGTCTAATGTGTTATCAGCTTTTTGGAAAAAATGTTTTACTCTCTAGATCTCATACCTATTCGACTTAGACTTTAGCACCCAGGGAGTTAAAATGTTCCATAATCCTACTTCGCAGTAACATGTGTGCTGAACTAGAGCAGCACCCTTAGTTGCTAAGTGATTGTGAGGAACTCTGTTTTGGGGGGATCCATGTAACACTGCTTTCATAGGACTTGCACAAGAAACCTAAAACTATTTTTGCTCAAATAAAGCCTTTAATAATCTTTTCAGTGTCCTCATTGTTAAGATCAAATAAATTGCTCTTAAGATTGTAGAATAGCTGTGTTGATACAGTTCTCTTCAATAAAAACCTTGGTACAAATATTTTTGTGGCTGCAGTCACTCTGAAATTTTGACCTTTCAGAACAGCATTTTGTATAATGTTCTGATGAGATTTTAAAGTGCTTGCTCTCGGCAGTGTCCCATCCTTTACCATCATTTTGACATTTTCATGAGACATCAGCAGTGTTTGAGACTTCATTTCTGCAAGTATGGCTGTCCAAGGAGATAGTGGAAGACAGACCACAGGGATAAGCTCATCATTCTCCATCTAAACAAAAAGTATATGGAATGCTTGTGCTTTTTTTACAAGGTCATAGGAATGGCAAGACTAAAGACTTCTGGCTTGTATTCTGTAACATAGAAAAAAAGTACTCTGGGAAAAAAATATTTGTGTGTTGATCATGGAGTGCTTTCCTCCCAGACACAATCCCTTCTTAGCCTCCTCTCAAGTCTCTCTCTCTGCTGCCTCCTTGTCACAGTCACATTCTGTCATTTGGCTAATCTGAAGCTTTAGACATATTTCTGTGTGGGAAATACCAGGTTAAAATACAGACAGATATTCTTTTTGTAGATGTGGTATTTAAATTGCCAACCCAGAAAGGCCTGGCCCTGTACTACTGGATTTCACTGCCCTCCTGCTGTGTGTGTCGTAACCTGAATGTTCTCTTTCCCCACAGCACCAAATTGCTGGTCTTGTGCCTCTTAGCACATCCCTAGCCTCTAACCAAAATATCCTGAATAATCTCTTGCTCTGTCTCAAGCCCTTTTTTATTACTGGACACTGTAGGTGAAAAGGTAGATGCTAATCTGATAACATGTTCATTTACCAGGAGCCATTTCGTTGTGTAGCAGTTGGCTCTGGTTGAGTAACTGTGTGTAGAAGCACTGAGTTCTACAGAAGAAAATAACTGGCAATGCTGTTACATCTCCCATCACACATTTCATTTAGCATTAATAATTAGTTAACCTCTCTTTTGGAAAGAAATCGCTTCTCTGAGCTGTTTGCTGAAGGATGCTTTTGTTGTGAAATAAAATACTGAAGTCATTTGCACTTGCCTGATAAGAAGAAAAAAGAACACAGAGTGTTAAACGTAGTTAAATGAACATCTTTTTGCTAAAACTCTGCTTCTTGCAGGTTTTAAAAATACCAGTTTTCTGTAGCTTTTTGGTCCTTTGTACTATACCCATTCCCTTTCTCCCAGTGTGTTAACCTCATCTGTCTTTGACACACTCCCACCAGAAAGCAGATAACATTTGGTATGGCTAGGCGTGAGCTACCTACATACTTCTTAATTAGCCAGTGTGTACATACGGGTTGGCCAGCTGGCTTTCTCTGAACAGAATATGTAATGTTGGCTTTTGCCTGCCTTTCCCTCAGTTCAGCTGTTCTTAGACATCTCTCTTATATTCATCCACCAACTTTTTTTTTTTTTTTCCTTTTGTGGACTCTTAATAGCTTTGAGATCTAGATCATACCAGTCATTTAAAAATAAACTTGGAAGAGACAAATTTCTAGGGATGGGAAGGAGGAGATTTCTAAGAGAAAATCAGGTCAGTCTTAGTTTAAATCAGTAACTATCCTCTCTCCTCACTGTGGTTTAGTTTGCTATATGTAGTGTTTTCAGAGCTTGATTCCTTCTGTTTTAAGCTGAGAGATGTGTTTAGGAATTTGCTGAATGTGCTCCAACCTTTAATGTGCATTTAGTACATGGAACTGCACTAGAAGTAGTCCAGAGCAAATCTGCTAAATGTGACTAGTGTAAATTTGGGATTTTTGTTACCAGCTGTTCCACTCTACAGATCCACTCTTGACAATTCTTTACTTCTTGCTAATGTAGATGTAGCCATAGTTGTCATTTTCAGTAGTTTAATTTTATTAAAACATTCTGAAGCATTCCTGTCAACTATTTATAGCAGAAAGTTGGTATAATTGATTCACTGTTTCCCAGTCTGGAGTAAATCCTTATTGAAAGAGAGGGATATTTATATTTTTCTCTTTTTTTTGTTGTTTTTCCTCTCTGCAGATGAAATAACATATGGGAAGTACAGGAAAGCAGAGGTAGTTGAGAAGACAGCTTTGCTCCAGATCCCCTGTTTTTTAAATGCAAATGCTTTCTAGAGCATGAGGGTAGATGCACTGTCTTGGAAATTAACTCATCAACTACTGATATTCTCATAGAAATTTAATCTTGTGCCCCCTTGTTTTGATGTAGTACTAGCAGTCAGCTAACCTTCAAGATCAGCTGTACAACAGGGCTATCCAAGAAAACCTTCCCAAAGTGTCCTGTAACGTTTTGCTGTAGGTTTCACAGGGAGCACATGTGCAGGATGAGGAGGTAAGCATACACTCTGAACCAGAAAGGAAACAAGTAGTTCTGTGAGTACCAGAAGTAATGATGCTTAATTCCTTAGCAATTTATGTCTTGTGGTTGATTGACTCTGGTAATGTGCAGGTCTCAGCTGAAACTTTTCCCCCCATAACTAAGGGAAAAAAAGGAAAGTGGTTTATAAAGGCCATCTCATGTGCAGTTTTCTTACAGGCAGTATGTCATGAAGCTCATATTGAAACCTTCCCTTGCGAAAAACAGTGATGAATTATTGTTATTCTTATTATCCACTGGCCACCTTTTCCCATTAAATTTGTGAGTGCTTAATATATTTGAAAATTTCTGCTGCTGTCAAATTTAAAGAAGATCCATCTACAGGCTTGGAAGTCATTAGTGAATCATACATGTGCATCTAGCACAAACATATGGGCCTTAATTTCTCGGAAAACCCAGCTGAAAGATGTAAAGGGTTTGAATGACAGTGGTGGCAGCACTTTTGTAGTGCTGCATGAATGCTGTGGTTTTTTACATAGGTAAAGACAAGCTTTTTCATCAGTTCTAGATGTAAGCTTATACAAATTAATGCACAGCTTGTTGGCATTAGAGATTTATTATATCACTAATTTTCTGTAGCTAATTATATCTGAAATTCTGGTGGTTGGTGAGGGTTTTTTTGGGTTGGTTTTTATGTCCAGGGTTTTTTGTATGAAATAATCCTAGCTTTTTATGTCACTGCCTGTAGATCTGTCTAAATGCTTACCTTTGTTACTTCAAGAAGAAAATAGAATTTTTAGTTCTTTAGTTGAAAAATGACTGAGAGAAGAGTTCAACAGCATTTCCAATAGTATGACTGATGATTGGTAATGAATGTGCAGGAAAGATGTCCAAACATAAAACAAGAATATCTGGTTTTGTTACATACAGGGAAATTTCTTTAGTAGGAAGCAGATTCTGTTTTATTGAAAAGCTTGAAATCAGTTTGTTATAGAGAAAGCACAGCTGTGCCTATGTGTCAGATGAAAAGTGATGGCACTGCTTGTTGTGACAGAGGAGAGTAATTTGAATGTAAAGAGTTTAACTTTTAATTTAGGGTTCTGGTGATTTAAAATGTGCCATCAAGATTGCCTAATAAACCAGTAATTGCATTAAGAAATGGCCCTGAGGAAAACTCAAAGCAGACAGATCTAGGTTTCCCTGGCAGACCCTGTTAATGTTCTACATTTTCACTATGAATGCAAATGTTTGTGTTTAGAACTTGAGTTGAAATGGTACTGAACTCCAGAAAAATGGAAATAAAATGTCAGTAAAAACACTTCTTCGATAGAGAATTTTATTGTTATATATACTATGTGATCACAGGTTGAAAAGTTTGCCTAATTTCTGGGCCATAGTGGTATTTTAATAATTTTTTAAAATCTACCTTTTATAAAAAGTATTTTTTCTCAAATATTTGAAGCATTTATGTCTGTTTTAAATTCTGCACAGTGATTGTGCAATAGCAATCTGGTACTTGAAACACTTTATGGAAATACTGCTGTTTGTTAGTGTTACAGCGTGGTGGTTCTGCTTTGATAATCCAGTATGTGACACTCAGTTTTAGTGAACTTCCAAAGCAGTTTGGTTTTTTTCCAAAACATATTTGGCTTGAGTCAAGAATTTAATGAATTCACATTTACTTTTGATCACAGAATCACAGAATGGGTGAGGTTGGAAGGGACCATAGTGAGTCATCTGGCCCAGCCTCCCTGTTCAAGCAGGGCCATCCCAGAGCACATTGCACAGGACTGTGTCCAGGCAGTTCTTGAATCTATCTCCAGTGAGGGAGACACCACATCGCTCTGGTTGATCTGTCCCAGTGCTCAGTCACCTGCACAGTAAAGTTCTCATGTTCAGGTGGAGCTTCCTGTGCATCTGCTTCTGCCGGTTGATCATTTGCTAAAGAAAATGGAAACATCCTATGCTTTCTGTTTTAACTTACTTCTATTTGTATATTGAGCTAATTATATTACTAAAAATACCTTTAATTAAAATATATTTTGAAAGTGTTTTCATAATCCTCTTGCTCCTATACAATACTTGAGGTTGGGTTTTTTTCATTCTACCATTTTAAAAAGTAAACTCTTGCTGTCCAGGTAAGACATGCAGGGAGGCTGGGCCTTTTGTGAGGGGCAACTCTGTTCGGTTCATGTGGTTTAGCCCCTGCTGGTGAGGCAAATGACATCAAGGGAGCCAAGACTAAGCTAATAAATTTTACTAAGATCATGAAGTTTGGCTTCTTGCTGTCATACACCAGGGCGTGGCATATGAAAACAGGAAAGGAAGAGAAGCAAAACAGGAATGAAGGTAGTGTCAGGGAGCCAGGTAGCAGGAAAAAAAAGAAGGAAAGAAAACAGCAGCATATGCAATGAGAAAAGCTTTCATCCGTTGATCTTTTTTAAAGTAGTTGTAATCGTGATATATACAGTGGGAATTGTTACAAATGAAACTTACAGAGAGAATTTGAGAGGCTAAATGAGCAAAAGCAAATTTATGACTTGTCTCTTTTTAAACCCATGGAAACAGGTATTTGCTACTATAATAATACACTCTTGTCTGATCAGCACAGTAGTATTCTGTGAAGATAGTAACTTGTTGATTCTTTTAGGATTAAGAAAGGTTTTTGTAAATTACAGGAAACTCAGTGTAGTGTTTCTTTCTCTCCTTTGAACCAATAACCACTTTTTGTTCCTGCAGCTGTTACAAAAGCAAGTAAAAAGAAAAGGCTGATAACCATGTGCTTTGATGTTCATTAAAATTGAACAATCACTCTCTATATCAGTAGGGTTGCATGAATGCTGTTAACACTCCATAAATGAAGGGAATAAACTAATGTTTCTTTTGTCTTAGGTAGGAGTAGAACAGTAGAAATTCCACAATATTGTATCTTGTGTCTTAGTGGAGACAAGATTCTGGTTATTGAGTGTGAGATTGTTCCTAATTAATCTCTTCCTGTTTTTCATAAGCTTGTGGTTAGTGTTAAAAAACCCCCAACAAAACAAAAAAAAAACTCCTCAGGTGTAGGGGAAAGGGAGGAAAAGAACAGACCTTAGTGCAACATCTACTTCTTTGACTTGAGGATTGAGCATTTTGAACTTTTCTTCCCTTCCCGTTCTGGAAGATTAAGAAAGTAGTATATTACATTGTTGTATACAACAGTATTAATCTTAGACAAATATTCAAATTTTCCGTAGTTTAAGCCTTGTGGGGGATGGGTGGGTGGGCGGATGTAGAAATTTGTTTGAATATCAATGTCTTGTGTGTCAGGTGTAGTGGGCAAAACAGTTTTCTCAAAGTCATCTGCACTAGTTTTGTTGTCAGTTAACTGTGTCAAACCAAAATAGTGGCCATGGTCCTAAAACAGCAACAAATTCTCTATGTGATGATCCCAAAATCTTAATAGTAAAGCTACCATAGGAATGTTGCACCTGAAATGATAACTTGCTCAGGCATAAAATTACTACACCTCAGTAGGACTGTGATCACGTAAATACTTGTAACAAAACACATCAACTCAAAAAGTCCCATTAAAAAGTCACCAGCTTTGAAGTGCTGTCAAATGCAGTTTTACCTTTTGTGTGACCTTTCCTCTCAGGTATTCTTACAAAAAGGGTGGCTCTTCCTTCTGTGGAAGAGGCAGGTCGGACCTCTTCCATTATGTGAATCTGTAATGACGCTTGTTTGAGATGGAGATGAAACACTACACAGCTCTTGAAGCTTTATATAGATACATACCTGTCTCTAGTGGTGACTTACGTATATTATTTGATAGACAGTGGAAATTAAGGTTTCTAGTTTCAGGTCTAAGCTTTAGAAGATTTTTCTTCTAACAGGCTTCTCTTGATCCAACAGGAAGGATAATAAACCACAAGACTTGACTTTCTTTTCATACTACTTTGAATATACGATATTTCAGTTTCTCAGGCTAGAAAACCTAATTTCTCTTCCCAGTGTTGCTAGAAATCTTGTGCGTCTTTCCAAGCCTTAGTGCATTTAACATGAAGTGAGATACTGAACCTATGGACCTATTAAAATAACCAAAAATGTTAAGTCTTCCACGAAGGTAAGCTAGAGGGATGAGGCAGTTCAGCAGGTGACTTGGTGCTTTTTTCATGACACCATCCCCAGCAACAGCCATGTTTGACCTTTTGGGGTTTTGCCCCAAGGTTTGAGCTGCGTATGAGGAGGATGCTTGAAGCCAGGTGTCCTTGTTGGTCATCTTTTTTGGGGTACTATTCAGCTCTGCTCCCATCTGCAGTAACATTTGTCCTGAAATGACACTGCATTGTGTATATTTATGTAATGCTGTTTGTTTGTTTTTCAGACACAGGATGAACCCGCTGATACAAGATACAGCTAGCTAAACAGCTATAAAATGCCCAAATTTGGGTCTACAAAAACAGTTAAAGTTGAGAATTCTGACAGCAATAGCACCATGGTGGAAAAAACAACTGCAAGAAAGGTAACAAAATTATATTAATGCCCATTTAATTTCAGTAAAATGGAGCATATTTCATTATTTTTGTTACTGTAATGGGAAGAAATAAATATGAATCTGTGTTCTGATACCTTCAGTATTGAAAAAATTACACATTTTTATATTGCTTTAACTGTAAATTAAACTGTGGGACAGAATTTGGCTTCTATTGTAACTTGCAAGTTGATTTAAAAGGAAGCTGGATGCTTTGGTTTTATTTGATGTAAGTTAGTGTCAGTCTCCGTATCTTAGCTAATATGAAGTCTTTATATACTCACAAGAAGAATGATCCATATTTTATTTTATTTTAGAATGTATACTCTGTAACAAACACACAAAACATTTGTGAAGGCGTGACAGAGCACAGAACAAAGAAAAACACCAGTTTCTTATATTTCTTTATAGCACAGGGACTTGTTCCCTCTGTGAGGGAGGACTTAAAAGCCAAATGCTGCACAAAGCTTGAGAGTAGCTCCTGTACAAGGGAGTCCCATTTAAAAATTGTACAATACACTTTTGCGTGTTGGAGAATGAAGGAATGAAGCAATATGGGAAATCCAGTCATGCTGAAGAGTGGTTTGTTGTTTATAAATGTGAAGTGTCCCATAATTTTTAGAGTTCTGGAGCCAAGTTGCAAATCGCCCAGTTCTCCAATTTGCCTGGCTAGTACACGTGTACAATAGACCATGGGTTTATCTGTACTTCTAAGGAATAACAGAAGCTGGAATAATACTCTGCATTGAGAATGATGAGTTACATGTATGTTGCCCTAGGGAGAGAGGATCTCTTTGTTTCCCAACAATCTTTAGAACGGTCTTCTCTAGAAAAGGATTTTGCGTGTGCGTGTGGTCAGACTTATTCTTTTGTTGAAATCTGTATTCTCTGCAAGACCATTTGATGAATGGATGTAAGACAGGAAGAAGTTAAAAAGTAGGAAAGGATTAGAAGATTCAGCATCTACTTGCAACTTTTTGTCTTCCAAAAACATTCACAGGAACCTTTAGATCTTTTAGTCTCTTTCCAGTTTGTTTCATTGGCCCCAGTAAAGTGAGGCAAAGGTAATTCTTTCTGCTCACTCTGATGAACAACTTAGATAAGAAGGGAAAGATAACAGAGTAACACGTGGAAAGGTAATTGGCTTACTAGTAAAGGGATGAAATAATGTTGGGTTTGGTTTTTCTTTCTTTTTATTCTGGTCCTTGTTTGGGATATGGTCAATTGAAGTGTCATTCAGTAATTTAGGTAAAGAGGAGGGAATGGAAGTTTGACCAGGGCTATGACTATGGAATCCCAGAGATGGACTGATGAAGTTGATACCAAAAAGTAAACTGATAAACTGCTTGCACTGTTTTATCCGGTCTTGCTCACTTTCCACCCTGGTACAGTGTACAGCTTGAGATTAGAATAGTGTAGGGTGTGGTTTGGAGTTGTATGATAGAAAATTATGTGTAATACTGAATATATAAGATCCTAAATAAAAATGGAGAATTATTATTATTAATGAAGAGTATAAGTGTTTCAGTTAATATTCCTGTATTCAGGTTTTTAGCATAATAAATACAGTTGTCATCTTTTGAGAAGAACTGAATACATAGTTATGTTAAATAGTCACTTAAACCATCACATACTTGTATAACACACGGACAATTGTCAGAGGTGTTCAGCTGGCATTGGACTAATCTACACTCTTTAGAGTGTGTTAGAGAAAAAAGAGAAAATATTGCCAAAATGCCGTAATTTAGACTCAGCCAAGAAAATTATTTAGAATTTGGCAGGCGATAGGCTAAGAGTAAAGTGGGAGTTTGAACAACACAAAGTCATGAAAGCAAATCTGTACTACATACACAAACATAGAACTCTGAAGTAAAGATTGACCTGGCCAAATCAACAGTGATAATTTTAATGAATTATCTTTAAAAAGTATTGGAAATTTCTGTTAAGCAAGTTAAGATTTTTCTCAATGCATAAACATTTACAGCCATGAATTTAAAAGTAGTAGTTCTTAAAGCATTAGAAGTTACTATGAAAAATATTAGAGCTAATGTAATTGATGTAAGGAAATACGAAGGCCCAGTGTGAAATAATGTTCATACAAAACTGTGCCTCTTACAAGTGAACAGTAATGCTAAAGGATACCACTCCATAAAAAAATCCTTGTTCTTCTTAAAAGCTGTAATGGCCTAAATGGCATAAGACTATTCCAATGGTTAACATAAGATAAAAGAAAACACACTTGCAGGGTTTGATTTCCGTTTCCTAGTTGTTACACTGTTTAGCTAGTTGTGGTTGTGCACTCTTAGCTGTTGACAGAGAAACGTAGTGAAGTTACTGTTGTTACTGTCAGACATAATCTTTCATATTTGTCCAGAAATTAATGCTTATTACACAGCCCTAACAACCAGTGAATAGCTATGTAAATCAGCTATATGTTCAGGTCTTCTGAGAACTCAAAAAAAACCATTAGTAATTATATTCCTGTTAATAAGCTAAGTTTATATCATGTATGCTTTAGGGTACACGTATTTTTATTTCAGTTGCTCATCTGGCAAGCATAAAAAAAACAGTACGAGTGTGTACAGCAGCTAGGCCGTCTAATGTTTGCATAAGATGCTTTATAAACATATGAACATAATGAAATTTTAATTTATCTGAATTCATACTTTATATGGCCAAACTCAGGAAATAAACAATGGATATGTCATACAAAGGAGAAACACATTTGGAGTTTGTAAGAATTAATTCTCTTCTTGGAAGACTCCAACAATAGTGCCCAAAACCATTTAATACCGTACAGAACATGCTTCAGTATGTAATTATCTTTGATAGGCAGAAAAAGAATGCTTGTTCTCCCAGGGCTTAGTACATCTGCTAGATTATATGGCTCTCTGTTGTCTCCTTTTGTGTCTTGTCATTGATTGTAGCAGTACCAGACAATAGAGCTGGAATGGGATATCAAGAAATTGTCCAGACTGCTGTTTGTTAGCCTTCTGAGACAGTTCCTGTTGGACAGATGAAAAATGTGTTCCTCATCACAGCACACTAGTATGGTTTTGTTGACAGAGAAAATTTTTCCTTGTTACTACATCCTTCAGTGAGGCATGCATTAAATGTTGAGACATGCAGATCCAGTTCACCCATTTGCCCCAGAGTAGAATAAGCTGTACTCAGTTCCTGACAGATGTTTGCCAGACCTTTTCTTTAAAGGCTTGCCTGATGGAAATTCCTGTCTCCTTGGGCAGTTTGTTCTGATACTTAATTATGCTGACTGGCATAGTTAGATGCTTAGTAGAAGGATAAATAACCTTTGCTAGTCTCCTGTTGCAGTCTAAAGCCATTAAATGTTCTCTAACTGTAGTGGACATGGAAAGTATGTAATGCTTTTCACTTTGCAGCAGTAGTTTAGTTTTCTGAACATCAACATGTCTTCAGTGTTTTATCCGACTGGCAATTTTCACTTTAGGTTAATTAACCTCTTTAGAAAGCCCACAGGACTTACAGGTTATTTTATGAAAAATGTCAACTGCATTTCAGGTTGCTTCCATGGATTGCATTAAAGTAATGCACAGACCTGTTGATGCTGAGTTTTGAACCGTGCTTTGGACCCTGAAAAAGAGACGTCCATGCTGTTGCAGTGACCAGGAACAATTGGAACAGTGAATGCCCACTCCTTAAAATGCAATGCCTGGTCTAACCTGCAGGGTTTCTACTTCCTCTTGCCTTCCTTTACTTGAAGTTGACTCCAGGATGCCATTAAGAGTTTTCTGTCTTTTAACACAGCATTTTGAGATTGTACAGTTAATTTTTTTTGTCAGTTTGTAGAACCTTGGTTTTACCCTGGCTTTTCCTGGTTTTTTTTGTATTAAGATTGCTTTTTGGATCAGTCAGTCATTTTACATTCCCCTTGCCAGGGCTTTTTGCTTCTCTTTGTCTCTCAGTTGTGATGATGTTTGCATATCTGATTGTATCTCTATTTCAGCATTGTCACCAAAAATAATAAATAGCATCAACTTTGTACAGACTTCTCAAACACCCTGTTCATTGCATCTTTTGGATTGGAAAGTCCACCACTGAATGCTGAATGCTTATTTCCACTAAGAAAATAAGTAGCTAAGGAACAAAATAGTGTCTTTTTTTCCCGTTTCTGTGTATTCTATGTATAGCCTTTTTTTTCATTTTCAGTGTGTTTTTATTTATCTGAAAGTATGCATTTTGAACTACCTCTCCTAATTAGATCATCACAAAATTAATTTTCAGTCATTATTCAAAAATTAGTGCATCAGTCATAAATATTTAACATAATACATATAAGCAATTTAAGGATAAATGTAAAGCTATCAAATTACTTAAGCAGCTTGTGCCTCTTTGTGAGCACCTCCAAATGTATTTTACTGATGAGTGCCCCCAAAAAAGGGATTATTTTTAAAGGTTACCAACAGCAAAAAGTTGTGGGTTTGTTGGGTTTTTTTTTCTACAGGACAAGTTGAAACCAATGTTTCCTGCTTAAGAATTTTAAATTATTTTTAGTTCATCCTTTCTATTGCATAGTACCTAACATAAGATAATACTCTAGAGAAAGCAATAAAATTGTAATGCCACTTCATAATATTGTGGGAAATTTAAATACATAGATATGGGAAGCAATTGGATTGTTTGGAACAAGGGATGAGAAAGCTCTTGGTGAGATTGGGGTCAAGTGGGAAATTTATGTATTTAGTGGAAGAGATAGATCAGAAAAGGTTTAATGGAGTTTGGATCTGCTTTTATCAACTTACAGATGCATTTGCAAATGATGACTTGTGTTGGATGGATTAGCTTCTTTCATAAGTAATATCACAAGCGCTGTATATCTCAAGGGCCTAGGGGAACCTTAAAGAGTTTAGGTTTTTAGATTTTCTTATTCTAGCATGTAAAAAAGAAAGGGAGGGGGCTGATTGTTTCCTTTGGGGTTTTGAAGGAGGGTTGGCTTTGGTTTTGGTGTGTGGGTTTTTATTCTGCATTTTGTTTTGAGATTTTGGTTTTTTGGGTTTCTAAACTCTGAGTGAAGAAGATAGGTGTTCTCTGTGGGCAGCAACCTTTATACCTCATGAATTCTGTTGACACAGACTAATGGCTTCTTTGTCATTTTCCTGGCACATTTGTCTTCTGAAGGTTATAGAGTTTGCAGGTTCTTTTTATAATCACTTCTTACCTGAGTTTTTTTTTTTAAAAAAAGGAAAGGTGCCCTTGAGAACAATACCTTTATTTGAAGTTCTTTTCTAGTTTTCCTCCAATCAGAATAAATCTTCAGAAGTACCAAGGACCAGCCTTTTGGTTTTCAGTGATTGGCAAGGCAGTGTATGTTCTTCTACTTTTAGGAGATTAATCTAGTAGTGATTTCATCTGATCATGTGTTAAGAATGATATAAAGCTGTGGAGTTGTGATAGCTGACATAGCTGGATAATGTGCTTCTGCAGCATGTAATGAGCAGAGAACGTGGTGTCTCTGCATTGCATCTTGATTGATAGGCTAAAGTGTTGGGGTTTGCAGCAGGTTCTCTCAAGCAGTCTTTACACTAACCTGGTATCTTTTACATTCTTTCCTCCTATATTAGTGAAGTAATCAAGTATAAGTTAATAGTGGGCCTGTTTAGGTTTTTCTCTGTTTATTTGAAATCTGGTTTATAAGCCAAAAATCCCTAGATTTATACAACTCAAAAATCCAAATAGCTTGTACCTGTTTTTTCTAAATCTGATATGAATTTAAAAAGTTTCTTCGCAGATTTTCTAAAATGAAACATTAGACTGTTATTGTTGAAATAGAAAGGGAATTCTGTATGGATGGATTACAGGGTGGGAGTGGAGGCAGGGGAGGGTAATTAGGGGGGTTTTTGGGGTTTACAATTCACAGTCTGAATTGCAGTGTGGGCTTCTAATGTGCTTTTAGTGGGTTTATTATGTTATGGTCAGGGAAGGAAATTGGGGTGGTCATCGAGACTTGGGAAATTTTTGTTTAATTTGTGTTGTTCCTTTGCTAATTAATGAAGGCTTTAATATGAACAGCATTTCTACAGTGATGTATCTGAAAATAGAAATAACATAGAAGTTAATAATTTTAAAAAGACATGCCATTGATTATTTTGTTTATTCAAAAAACTTGGTAATACACGTACATATACACAAGCACATACATTCACACATACAAGTCTTTTCAGTCTGTATATATTATAAGACTATCCTGCTTTATGCAAAAATTACTTAGTATACTTTTTATTTATATTAGAGCAAGGACAAGATTGCATCCTACAGCAAAACTCCAAAAGTGGATAGGAGTGATGTGGGGAAGGAGATGAAAGAAAAGTCTTCCATGAAACGTAAACTTCCTTTTACTATTAGTCCATCCAGAAATGAAGATCGCAATTCAGACACAGGTAGAACCTTTTTATTTCCTTAACTAATTATTTGTTGGTAAAATACGTCCTGACTTAATTAATTGTATAATATGTTTTTATATTGATTTCTTTTTCTCTTTAAAAAGAATACTAAGTATAAAAGTTGCTTGCTTCTGATTGTTGCATCTCAGTCTGATAGGCTTTCATCCTATCATTAGCAATGGCCAGCATGCCACCACAGTTGATCTACATTCCCCAGTTGTTTCCTAACCGCATTCTTTCCTTCTGTTTTAGTAACAAATCTTTCTTTGTATTGTCATCTCTAGAGGTCCATTTGTTTAAATGAGTAAACAGATGAAAAACCATGTCAATGCCTTGATTTGAGACACAGCTGTCAGCCTTTCACAGCCTTTTTTTGGGAGGGAGCATCAGATAGATTGGTAGATGTACTGTTCTTCTTATAAAAAAAGGTTGCTAAGGTGACAGAGCTAACTAAACTAGTCGTGGAGACCACACTTTCCTTTCAGTTAAAGTTCCTGTGATCTGTACCTTTTCTGCACAGGCTAGTAGTTCTTCCCAGCTTAAGCTTACCCTGTTAGAACTGATTTTGAGGCTTCAAACTACCATTCTTAACAGAGTTCTTTTCAAATCAACATGGAGGGAGCTGGATACATTCCAAGAGGTACAGTTACCTCTGAGTTTAGGTAGTTAATTATCTATGTCATTGTGCAATAATCGTTCAGTAATAGTTCAGTTGATAACCACACAGTATCCATGGCCAGCAGAACGCATGTTCCCAAATATCTCAAATGCTCAGTGCTACAGTTTTTTATACATTGCTTATTGTACATTTGAATATTTTCATGACTGGGTAGTTCCGTTAATATGCTGAGATTTAAATGCAAGATGGAGGTGTAAACACACCTCAGTGTGTGTTTAATTTTTGTTCAGGATTGATTTCATGTAGAAGATTTGGCTTCTTGATAATACATACATATTTTTATTACTGTAAAGAGACTGTAGTATGAAATCCATATTGAAATAGTCACATTACAAAACAATGTTCCTAGCTTTAGTTCTGTTTTCAGTGGTTTTACAGCATTCTTGAGTCTTACACTATTCATCATACCACTTGATTCTGAAAAGACCGTGTCTAAATTAGAAGTATGCTCCCAACATCTGCTTTATTAAATTTTTTGCTTGGTGTTAGACCATAACTGTTTTTTCATAATGGAAATAAATGTATGTAGATGTAATATTTAGTATTTATCAAAAGTTTTCTGTGTTGAAAATCTTTTGTCATGTCTCCCCACCCCCATCAACTTTAAATAAGTCATTGTCACAAGCATCTTGTAAAGTAGCAGAACTTTTTGTGCCTTTTGCTATAGCCTCTATTGTCACAGCTGCCATAAACAAGATTGTTTACTTCAGACACGTAGACGTGCACAATAAGACAATGCTCACACTACAAAATCTTTTTGTCACAAGTTGTAGCAGGGAGATGAAATAGTTCAAGTATGGGCAAGAAATATTTAACATAAAAGTAGGAGGCACGTGGCTCTTAACTATGGTAGCAAACATCACAGCTTGATGAACATTTCGTTTCTGCTGAGGTAAGGAGGTAAGAGCAACTGGCCTTTTGCAGGTGGGAAACGTGGTGCATAAGCCTTCCAGAAACTTTAGAGGATGTTAAAACTGTTCCTGTAATGCTGGTTCTGTGCCTAACCAATTAGATTAGACCGCTGGGAATTAGACACTTAAATTGGTGCCAAGTTTGTCACTGACATGGATTAGGACTGACATCAGTGATCATGAAATGCAGTGCTGCTTCTGGCACAAACTTGGCATTAGATGTGGAAAAGGTTTGCTCTCAGTGAGCTAAACTGCTGCCTCTGACAGAAATGTCTCCCTGATAGCTGTGTACAGAGAATGGGGAGTGTTGAGAAGGAAGAAAGTAAGTTTTTGGAAATGAGAGTGTAATCGGAGACAGAGGGAAAAAAGAAGAGGTGATGAAAAGCTTCTTATCACCTTTAAGGTCTTTAAAAACATGTCTGAGTAAAAAAAAAAAAAATTGCCATAAAAGTAACTAGAGGATAAAAAATCTAATAGTTTAATAAATGGTTTATCCCCAAGATACATGGTAGGGTCACTAGCTGATTGTAGGAACTCCATGATGAGTGGATTTCATCCTGTTTAGGCATGTAAATGAGTCATAGAGTGGGAATACCTAATTTTTAGAGCTTTACATCATTAGAGCTTTCTTGGTTCTATCTCCAGGGTCTTCTGTAAACTAAAATTTTGTCCTTTTTTTACTGATTTTTGTAAAAATTGTTCTTTTGCTCCTCTTTCCGGTGGGCTTCTTTTTTTCTGCTTCAGGTATTGTCTAAATATTGCAAGTGGTAATGAACATGGGCAGCCAAAATGAATGTTAACATAACACTGAAATGTTTGGGGTTTTTTTTTCATTTGATTTCTGCAACACTATACATAAAGTACATTTTACACCCAGTCAGTTTTGGCAAGATTGAAACCAAACAGCATTTGTAGAATACTGTAAGAGTCCAGAACAATTATAGCCCACCTCTTTATCTAAATATAAATTTAATTTTTTTTCCGTAAGAAAATGCTGCAGTAAATTTGGTTTTGATATTTTAATATTGAGCCTCTTAGTTACTTTCTTAATGATTTAATACCCGTGGATCCATTGTAAAGGCAGTCCTGCAATGCCAGTTGAGATGGCTGAAGTAGCTGCAAAGTCTGCACAGCTCTGAAAGATAACATGAGTCCCAGGAGAGCTGTGGCCTTCTGAAGAGGCCCCTGGGAACAGGACACACCTGGAAGGACACTCTGTCCCTGTCTTTTATCAGCAGCATCCTGTTGTGTTTCTTCCATTGTGCGGGGCTGTCTGTGACACTCCCCTGATTGTGGTGGCTACCCGGAACTGAGGGCTCTGTTGTGACATCCCCATTCTTGGTCAGAACAACCACAAAAAGCTAGTACAACGTACGCATACTGCAGACAAATTTATTTATACTGCACTATAGCTTTAATCTGTTTATAGGTAAATCTTAGGGAGGAGTGCACATGCAAGCTTTGATTGAGACTGCTAGATTGGATGGTCAAAGCAGAATTATTTTTCATATCTTTTAAAGTAAATTCTCTGATTTTAAGTCTCCCGATCCGAAACCATAATTGGATTGAAAAGCCATCAATTATTTAAACTACTTAAGTAGTTTTTTGAATTTTCTTAATTTATTTAAATAAACTGGTTAGTTTTAAATAACCTCTGATGTCTACTGTTCTTACTCCAATAACCACAAGTGTTGATTTTGCAGAGGTCAGATTTGTTTGCTTTCTCCACCTTACTAGTCTAAAGAGGTAAATTTGAGTTTTTCATAATAATTAAACATAGCTGCAGATCCTAAAAATCTTTTCATTGTAAAGATGTTACATAGTTGATTGTTCAGGAACAACGAGTTACAATTACACTGAATGTGGTAAATTCTTTCTTGGAAATTATGTTCTCCAGATTTACTGTTTATAGTAGGATCTTGGTTTTGTTTTCTGACCCCTTCAATTTCAGTCTTTAAAGTAGTCCAAACGTGGCACAGTCATTCTTTTAGCACTTAGTTGACATCCAGAAGAGCAAAACAACTGACCTCTTCATGTTGCCTGGGTACATCACAGTAACACAATTTCTGTGTGTGTGCTTCCTGTAGTTACAGGGGTTAGTGGGGGTGTTGAAGAGACTGGTGACACACTGCTTGCTGAATTTGGGTTTATTGTCCAACTATAACAAGTTCATTTAACCGTTGTTTGGGCTAGAGGCAGGAAAGGGGAGGTGGTTTTGTTGAATAAACATGTCATAAACTCGATTAATTAGGTATCACAATAGTACCTTGAAATCTCTACATTGTTAAGTGCACTGTGAGGTCTCTGCATCACATTCTAAGCTTTCTCTTTCCCTGAGGGTAGGAAATACAGCCAGTCATGATGTGTTTCTCTTGGAAAATAACTTCAGTCAGGTTGCCATGATCACGCAGAGCTGAGTAACTCTTGTCTCTGAACTTCATCATCTGCAGTTATCTTGACCTGTCTTCTACAGTCATTAGCAATGAGCATATTAGTCTTTGGTTGTATATCATTCAGTCTTATAACTTCATAGCATTTATTTCAAGCAGTTCGTATTTTAATTTTGCATGGTCCTGTTTTTTGATCCTGTTATTCTTTACAATTTGGACTATGATGGAGTCTTTTACATGAAAACAGACTATCATGAGCCCTGAAGTTTGAATTTGGTGGGGTTTTTTTCCCTAATTTCTTTTGTTCACTAAGGTGATTATTTTACCAAATGAAATACTTTGTTAGTTTGGCAAGATTTGTTTTGAGAAATCCACATATTACATTACTTAATAATTTAATTTTCTAAACCATTAAAAATTACTTGAGTGGGTATTTGTAATTTATCCAATTAAAAAAAAAAACCAAGCAAACAAAAACCCAGGTACATTACTGGTTGCCTTGGGACAAAATCTGTCATGCATAAATTATCCTAAAATAATCAGTGGTGTTTCTGATGTTCCTTGTGCCAGTACATTTTAAGTATTGTGAGTGGATTTCATTGAGCTCTTTTACAAAGAAGTGGTCAAGTGCTCCTAAATTCCTATTTCACATAATCTGAATATTTTGAAATAATTTGTTTAAGTGTTCGGTGTAAAGCTTGTGTTGCAAAGGGAAAATCTTAAAAAGATACTGTCCAGATGGATTTGGCTCTGTATTTTGAAGTTTATTTAATGAAGGTGGTTAAACATGAAGCCCCTTGAAGAGTTCTCATTTTTATTTTTTAATTAAAAGTAAAAAATTTCCTTATGTTCTATTTTTAAGTGCTCAAGAACAGCAGACAGTAGTGAGAATGTGAATGTAAAAGAAGTTATTTGTATTCCATAGAATCTGAAAACAAAATGCTCAAAATCTAAAAAAAAACCACAAAAAACCCCAACAACATCCAAAAAACCAATGAAAAAAAAAAAACCCAAACAACAAAACAGAAACAAACAAAGAAAGCAAAAAAACCAACAAC